>JAAVTS010000690.1:0-19885 GCA_022845575.1 Baylisascaris ailuri | reverse complement strand
GGGAGAGAAGGTAGGTGCCACAATGTAGGCGCTACATATTTCAGAATGCTTGATTTCCTTGCTTTTTTTCATCCTCTTCAGCTTGTCTAATTTTAGTTTCTTCGTTCTCTTCTACATCCTATTTCAACATTTATGTCGACATTTAATTCTCGAACCTTTCTCTGTCTTCGTGTTCATTTCCTGTAAATGAACAGGAAGGAATTATGCCAATAAATTATAGAGTGACAAGCCCAAGATGGTAGCACCGACTCCCATTTTGTGTCCACAGCTTCTTCCATTCTCTGAGGCTGACACATCGTACTATATGTTTCCTTGTTATCCTTCGTTTCGCTGAATTCTCTTTTCGCGCTTAGTCGTGAATGGATATTTCGAGCATTTGAACTCACATCAAGTAATACAGCCGATTTCTTTGATGCGTCGTTTTTGAATTTGGTTAATATCCTAACATGGAAACTTCCAATTCAAAGAAAACTTTCAACGTGCGAGAAATTCAACAGAGAGAAAAAAAGACAAGTGCGAAGTGTACGCTTTGTTCGAGTGTCGAGAAACGCTTTTCTTTCTTTTCCTGCACGCGAAGAAATGATTTTATAGACTCTTAATTGCAAACATTGTTATCGTCACACCCACAAGTCGTGCTATGGATTACACAAGCAGGTGAGCATACATAGGTATACCTGCAAGCTTTCTGAATCTCTTACAACAATGGGAAAAGACACTTTTGCGATATCCTTTTGCTGACATATTTATTGCTGCATTTCTACGCTTTCAACGTCAGATATTTGCTCTACATATACCCTACGATTTGTGCATTCCCTTTCCCGTTCGGCTAAAGGCATGAAAGCCTTTTGAATAGTAGGCAGATGACGTTTTGGATGAAAACCGCGTCAAGATTCTTACACGGTTTGACTCCTTCTCACAAGCTGTGCTCCGACTCCCCCCTGCCCATCACCCATTAGGAAGAAGAAATCACTGAGAGGAGTAGATCTTTCTTGGCGAGACAAGCCGAATACATGTCTTGCGATTCATACATAGCACTGAGTTGAAGAAAGCTCAAAGTGTGCCATGCAGGAAACTCGATCACTGAAGAGCTTCGTTCTGTTGCTCGAAAACTTACATTACACCTTCGATCCCTGTGAGAGTGCTCAGCCAAGAAACAAGAATAGACAGGAAAATGTTGCGACAACAAGAACACGTTGGGAAAACGCGGATTTACTTTTACCGAGTGACAATATGAATGATCGCCACTAGGGGTCGAATTATTTCAGCATATTTAGTTGCTCATCCTGGCATGCAATGTGAAATAAATCTGTTTTAGCCAGGACGTTCAGCGCATTCTATAGCGACTACGGTGGCTATTATCCTTACCAACGATATGGTGGGTACAGAGGTTATGGAGGGTACGGAAGCGGTCTCTATGGTAACTATGGAGGAGGGCTCGCAAGAGGGATATTTGCTCGCAGCCCTGCAACAGCGGTGCCAGTGGAATCGCGGATGTCTTCTGTGGAAGGCCGCTTTTACACCGGAAGAGGAAATGCTTTTGTTAATCACAAATAAGTGTTTGTTGCTTCAATCCAAATATTTTCAACGGAGTTGTTCGAATATTTGTCCAAGCTCACTTAATATCGATAATAAATTTACTCGCAATCTTATACTACTGCTACGTTAAGATCTGCTCCACCACAGGAATTCCACATGCGTCTGTTTCATGCCCTCAAGCAATATCAGTCGTGCTCTAGCTCACCTCCTTCTTGAGGACAACCGTTCAACAGAATATCTTTAAGCAAAATAACAGAGGACAATATATGTTGGCCAGCATTGTTCGGCAATTACTTAGGATGCAATGACTGAGAATATTGTAACTTTGCCATAGTACTGACAAACGATTTTTTCTACGTTTATTTCAAAAAGACTTGCAAAATGTGAACGAGGAAAATCATTTGATTGCTTTATTTACATGGCAAAATATATCTTTACCTAAATGTTTCATTGCGAACATAAATAATTATTAGTGTGGAAAATCATTGTCGCTTCATTTGCAGCAGATACCTGTTGCACACAGATTGCAGAACGTTATTGTTACCGTTGGCTGAAATATAGAAAAATGTTTCAATAACCTACCTAGCGGGAATATTCATCACCTTCCTTAAGAGTTTAAAAAAGAGCGGCTAGAATAGCGTGCGAATGGAATTCAATTCTATTTGGAAGCAATGAGGACCAATTGATTTAGACTAATTATTTACGGTGGATATGTGAGGTAGGAATAAATTGGTGCAATGCTTCTTTGTGCGAATTTTAAACGTTTTTCTAGTGGAACGCAGCGAGGCGACAGAAAGAAACATTTTGAACTATGACGTCATCAGATATGGGGATGACAGATGAGAAATATTCGAAAAGGTTTATTTTAAGAGGTGATTTTTAGATAGGTTAAAGAAAGCGATTGAACGGAACGTTTAAAACGATGAAAAATTTTTGCTGAAAATTCAGACCTCTTGAAATTCTAAGTGATTCATCAAAAGTAAATTCGATCTTTTGGAATTTTTGTGTTTCTTGGCAAGAAATCGGATTCTTCAAATATTTTATGCCTTAGACAATTCTTCCCTAACATTGTCTACAAGTTATGGGAAACCAATGTTCATATACATGAATATCATTTTCGATAAGATGCTTGTAAGATTTCCTTAAGAATTTTTGTATACGTTGTTGTGAAGCATTCACCTACCAAAAAATCACTGAGTCCATAAGAAGGCAATGCTTTGAGCTGAAAATTCGCACACAGTCTCGCCATTACGGTTTAGAAAAAGTGCAGCCTTACTGCATGGGAGTGCATTTGTCTGTGTTTACGCAGTGCTAAATGTATGTGGTTTTGTCTGCTTTACGGAAATTAGATGTTTGCTGCGATAAAATGGAACACTTCATACTAAATATTCTTTTCAAAAAGCTAATGGAAAGAAAAAAAAAGTAAATGAAAGAAAATGATTCATGTACACCAACACAAAACTTGCATTTCGCAGGAAAGCTACTATCAAATTCTTAGCAGTGAACGCCAAATTTGAATCTGATCAAATGATACCTTGAAGCCTTTATAAGGAGACTTCGTAAGATTTCAAAATCGTTCACTGACTCGTAGCAAAAGTCAATCGTAGCAAAGAAATACATTTTGAGAATAATAATGCAATTTAAAAAAATTGAAGCTTTTGCAGGACAGTGCTAACGACAGAGAGGTGGGAATGCATCGTGAAACCGAAACAACAAAGTTTGTTACGGTTTGTGCACGAACTGTAAAATCCAAATTTTGCCTAAACTTCGATCTTTCACATTGTTAATAAACATTGCAAGGATATGATCGAAACCAAGCTTCTTTCGATAGCGAATTTCAGCCCTCAGCATTTCTCAACCATTGTGATTTAGATTTTCTGCCCAGTAGCATCTCAGTGAAGTATTCTGTGCTGGCAACTACACTACGGTATGGACCTTCAGATGACAACCAATCTTTTCTTCTTCGTTTACTGGGCAAAGCAGATAGAATACTGTTGTAGAAAGCTGATACTCTGGTATTGTTACGGGTGCTCCCGATTAATAGAATTGTTATCCATTCAAGGAATCCAGAAAACCCATTCTAATGCCCATCTTTGTTGATGCTCCGGAATTTTCCACCGAGATTATTTTCCTTTGCTGCGACTGACATCTGCTATGGCGCAGGCTATCATGATACGCCGCGCTGCATACTTTTTTCAAGCTGCGTTTTAGAAAAAGTAAGATGAATTCACTTACCATGCAACTAGAGCAGGATTGCTGCGGTTGTGCGTACGTCTGCGGCGGAGAGTAATATTGGGGTTGCGGTTGTGGTATCGAATAGACCTGTGGTGCACTATAGTAGGGCTGCTGTGCATAAGGTTGGCGTGGTTGTTGGTAGGGTTGCTGGTGAAACTGGAAGCAGATAGTACATCCAGGATAGGATGCCGGTTGTACGGGGTTCGTTTCATTTGAACTTGTTGGCTGCACCGTTTGCTCAGTTGGCTGCGGTTCATCAGTAGGCTGTTGTGTTGCATTGGTAGTTTCCTGCTCTCGTACATCAGTCACATCCAATGGACCAGAGGAAGTCGTTGGATCTGTAGGAGGAGTTAGTGGCTGATCTCTTTGGAGGGGAATCACCGAACTAGTGCTCTGGGAGCTCATATCTGTAGTTGTCTGATCACCGGCTTGAGGATAGGGTGAAAGCATTTGCTGCGTATTTTCGATTTCATTGTTTTCGACTGCAGACGTACCCAATCCTTGTTCAGAATCCGACGCTGGCGAGAGAGTGCTGGTTGTAGAATCACCTTCTCCAGGTAGCACATCCGTTGCGGTTGCATTTTGCTGTATCAGCAGAGTGGCGCTGATGCAGGAGTCCGTGCAAATGCTCTGACATAGCGGCCCACAGGTTTGACCTGTGCACTGTGCCTGACAGACATCCTGGCATATAGGTATGCAATCTTGCTGCTGCTCTTGTGCAGAGCATGCACATTCCTCAGGTGGGATGCACGAACATGACACTTGAGTTGAATCGTTCGTGGGCACACACGTACACATTGCTGGTGGACAAGTACATCGAACAAAGCGCAACAGATCGGCCTAAAATGTGGCCAGTTTATTCGAACCTTCGAATAATTAAGAGCATCGAAAGTGAACTTCCCTTAAGCAAACAAAAATCCTCAAGTGAGTTTTTTAACAGTTAAGATGTCTTGAAAGATAATAACAAGTTTGGCAGTACGCCTATTAGATGAAAGTCTTTTTCGGTATTTGCATAATAGCACACACAACTGCCTGAACATTTTATTATTTCATCGGTTGCGAACAAAACGTTGATTTATATAGTAATCAGTTTTAAAATTGCCTTCTTCAGTAGTTATTCCTTCGAGTGTCCTTATTCTTTGAATGATGCTGCTTTCTTGAAACTATATATATTGCCTTTTGCGCACTAATAAAATTCTGTTTATTCGTTATTATGAACTATTTCTATTGGGTTTGAAAACATCTGAAGAAGGATTTGATATGTTAATTAAGTTGATTTTGACTTGATCAAAATTTTCCTAACCATGCAATTATTATCACAAAAATGCTGAACTATGCATTGTATTTTTGCTAATGCTGCATAACAGAAAAAAAAAATTCATCACAGTTTCAGTCACTAAAAAAAAGATTTCAATCCCACTTCATAACTTTCTATGAATGCGTATTTTCTAAGCGGCAAGATTGGTGTGACATACATTTTGCTCTTTTACAGAGTACAACACTTAATAAAAATCTTTTGACGATTTTTCTTCTTCAGCGATATACTTTGGCATTTCTGAGTACATGTATACTTTGCTTTACTTTACTCTTTTCAAGATCAAAAAAGTATTGTGAGTAATTGTGTTATGCGACGAAACAAAATAACAGTCGGAAGTACTGGTGATTTAGTAGACGATAATATTATGTGAAACGAAAATTGAGAGCTAGAAGTTTGATCTACAAAGTGGAAAAATTCTATTCAATGGCATACTCATCGTTGACGAAATTCTTGATTTGGAAGGTAAATTCAAAACAAAAAATCCTGCTAACTTCAAATATTACCTATATCTACAATCCATTTATCAGTTCCCTTACAGTTAAAGTGTTTTATTTTAGGTGATTAAGCAGGATTCGTGAATATCAATCACCTCACAATATCAATATCAATCAATCAATAAAAATCATTCCGATTTCAGAGTCAGACTATTACCATTGAGCAATACATATATGTCCCTACACTACCAGGCATAAATTTTCCCAATAATATTCCAAAAAAGTGAATTCATACCTGATATGACGATGCTGTTAGAGCAACGAGTAATACAACAAAAGTTTGCAACATTGCGTCGAACTGAGATCTACTGCGTATGTGCTTCTACTTAAGTACGAGCCCATGTCAAACCAATCAATGATTTCCAACCGGTGATGGTAACAACGGAGTTCACTTTGAGTAAACCATTGAGAGTTTGTGCAGCACTGTTTATCCTCTTCCAAGATTTTCCGGCCGTTTAAAGCACTGATTCATTTTTGTCAACACAACTCGCATCTTGTACCAGGTGGCGTCAATATCACCCTCTACAAGTTATGTTGCTTGAAGGGAGCTTTCAAGCTTCTGATTGCTTGAGAATTATGGCCATAACGATTTGAACCCGGACTTCAGAATAAACAAAAAAAACTGAAAAAGCGAGACAGAGCCACTTGAGTGACAGACATTCTTCAATGTGCTGCAATATTTACGCAGCGATTACTTTCCTAAGTATCGCAAAGTGCGACTTCAAGAAAAAACAAGGGCACCATTGCAACGAATGGAAGCAGTCTTCTCAAGGCAATCAACGTGTTAAAAGTCACATCTACAATATGTCTTTCGAAAATATTCGTCGGAAGTGGTGCTGCGCCATGCTTTCCCATTGCCTATTTGATTCAAATAGAGCTATTGCTTTGACAAATTTGATGAAGAAATCGGGAGTGATATAATCTTTGAAAATTCTTTCATACCTTTCGTCAGATGATTTTTCTTTCCGCTTTAGACTTTAATTTCAGTGCAAAATTAAACATATATGCAATTTTATGGTGGTGACGAAATAAACGCTCAAGAGTAATGGATTCATTTGATGTATTTGTTCTAACAATTTATTTCTTTCATAGGGAAATGTGATATCTCATACTATGAACCATTCAATCCTCATCGTCCCGCTTTGGTATGTGATTATTTGGCAGACAATACTTAGTGTTCCATCTCGCTAAATATTATCATATTTGACTCAGAGTTATTTGCTCATGTTAGAATATATGCCATACTTTTTGTTGGTGAACAAAAGGCAAGTCTCTAATGTCCTGCTGTTTAAACAGGAACGAACATATAGGGAGGGTAAACTGAACTCAACCCGCAGAGTTGCAATGAGTGAAATCGCTTTAGCACAGCTATGGAAGTAACTGCAGTAGCAATGGGTGAAATCTAACCGAGTAAATGTTCTGAGATATGCTTGTCATGTCATTCATGAGCTCATATTTCAGTACGTGCACAACAAGCGGGTACGTACACACTCAAATGTGAACGCTGCTCCCACCAAGACTATATATAAACCCGAAATGGATCTACTTTTTTCCCTAACAGATTGCAGTAGTGTTCAGGGAATTAATCAGAATAAATAAATAAATAAACAAAATAAGATTAATTATTGCAGCTCTAGAGCGACACCAAGTTTTATAGGCAAAATTTTATTATCGATGAGAAATTTCTGGGCACCACTCAGTGCGCATTTCATTTTTTTTTGGAAACTATCTTAATTGTAGGCTCAAAACGAAGTGTAGTGCGGTGAAGTATGCAAGGAGGATGACAGTCTGCTGAATTCAGGAGCAAGGCTTAGCAGCCGGCAACAACTGCATCACTTTTGACGATATCTTTTATTCTAGAGCATCATATGCTGCCGATCCAAATCAAAACCCCATTTTAGATGTGACTCACATCAGAATTAAAACATCCTGAGTACAGCAAGAAACAAAAGATGCACCGAGCAGCAGTTCTCTTCGATCACTCCAACGTTCAGGGCTTCATGAATTCCTTAAGACGTTCTGAAACCCTTCAGAAACTGAAAGTAGAGGGATCTTCGTGAAAATCTCTGAGTCACTCAAATCTCGGTACCACTATGAAAATTCTCGAGATGCCGTTTACGTTATCCAGTCTCCAAAAGTAGTTACCTAAGGCAGGCTTTAATTGCTTTGTTGTTCTTTCAAAAACATTCTGTGTCCTTTAAAGCATCCTATTGGAACCGAAATGAGTTATCGTTCGGTTATGTGACACTAACAGGAATTGCTACAACGTGGCTGGATGTGATTGTGGTTTAGGACAGTAAAGGCAATGACGAGAATAAGGGCCTTCGTGCCCGACGATTTCAAGAGCGAAAGCTTGGATGAATCAAATTGTATGCCGACGGCTTTCAATGCTCGAGGTGCTTTTATGGTTCGAGGTCCTAACCATTCGTTATCACTTCTTCTCCAAACGAAAACATTTCTGAGCTGCACTGGAAATATGAGGTTTCAAATGAACTGCCAGTCAAATCTTTTATGGGTTTCTAACAGTCAACTATGCTCGATAACGCAATTGACGGAGTTTGCACTCAATGATTATATTACTGCTTTTCAACCTCTGGGATATTCAGTCAGGACAAAAGATCACCAGGGAAAGCTGTCGCTGCAAGCTTGTCAAGTTTCACAAATTAATGTTCGGAGTTCACCGCCACCTCCCGCCCCCGCGAGGACACGGTTCACCATTTGATCACGCCAGTCCCCTCCAAAACACTAGTACAAATATCGTACAAAAATCCTGGGACGAATTGGAAGGAAATTTTTAAAGGTCTGTTAATATAAAAAACACTAGTATATAAAAGTTTAAAGGTCTGTTTTAAAGGTTTTAAAGGCCTCAGGTCATGTTAATGCAAGTGATTATGTTTACTTTTCTCCACTTCACGGGATAAACGGAAAGCTTTCTTCAAGTACGACTTGACATAGGAAGAATACAGTGACCAACATTTTTGAAAAATACATAATGTGACAAATAAAACCCGTGTACAAAATGTATACCGTAAATGCCATGAAAATGCCACAAGAGATCATGTAAGCAACTTTCTCCTCGCAAAGTGGAAAGTTGTGCCAATGCGCGTTATATGATACAATAGAAGATGAAATGACATGCACTTTTGCATCTCGCTCACTCAGATTCCAGCAACTTGCTTTCCACCAGCGGAAGAAGGGGAGTAACAGCAGCCTCTGCCCATTCCTAGAAGCAAATTCGAAGGCGAAATTTTTGGCGTAATGTCTGATGGACTAATCATTGAAATGTGACCGATATCGGATGGTTTTATTCTTCAGTTGACTGAAATAACCAGAGGACATAATCTCGACTTAGGCAGTTAATGTTTGGGCAAACAATGATTAGGAACGAGAACGAAATTTTCGATGTAGTTGTCACCCAGACATGCTCCTCAACCATCAATCCCATTAATTCTCACATGTTGGGTGCCGAAAAGAAAAGGAATTGACGGAAATAATGTAACTGGATGTGTTGAAGGATGGATCGAAGACGTTTACACATTGGATTCTGAGGTAAGGGAACACAGATGTTGAATGATTCTCATTTTTATCAGATTTTTTTGAACGAACAAAAATACAACGAGCGCCACAACCAGTATACCTTATCACAGAACAAAATGTACAAAACATTCGACCTTGAAAAATGAGCCATGAATGCAATAAAAGGAAAACAACTGAACGTTGCATACTTCAAAACCTAAGGCAACAACTGCTGCAAACAGTGAAACCTGGAACATAAGCTCCCAAAATCAAAGACAAGATTATTTGATGCTGGAATTTCAAACAGCGATGATAAATCCGTTTGAATCCCGATCAATTAACTTGAGCCTCCAATTCCACGACGAGCACAGGACTGCATAAAACGAACTGATTAACATCTCATGATAACATCGTAGATAATTTTGCCTTTAAACCACTGAGTGTTATTTCTTATACGCTTTTATCTCTTGCATACAGGAATGTGAAGTAAGATACCGCTGGGAAATGAATCTCAAACCCTTCTATTCAATGAAGGGAATGAATATTCATAGGCATAAGGAACGCCCGCTGAAAAGAGATGTCGTCATATCAGCTGAGGTTCCTTGTACAAGCAAAGAGTTCAGAGTGGAAAAACTCAGACCCCGTCCCTCTCTTCCCAAAACATGACATATTGCAATTTTAACGCAGATAATAAAGGAAGGAAGTAATATTAATTCACCTCAATTTTTTCATCATAATCGCATATTTAAATTCGCAGTGCCATTAAACAGTAGCCTCAGGGAAGAATACCGTAACTATACCAACGTTTTGAAGATGCTGCATATGCAAGGCAGCTCTTTACAACTGTTAATCGTCCTGAATAAAATGGTGAATCCGCTACGTTTTATGGCTTCATAAAATTCTTGTTAGATACTATCGTTACGCAAAAAAACTGCACCCAGCAGACAATACTTTAAATGGAAGCGTATAAGCGAAGTAATCGTTGCAAAGCCCAACAGTATTGTAGACTTTCTGCGCACTACTATCAATAGCCCTGCGTTAAGATATCGTAAATAATAAATGGAAATGCGACGATAGAAAGCAACATCAGCTCCACATCGGATTAGCAAACTCTTCTAAATGCAATTGAGCACGAGGAAGAATGAATCACGAGTTAATTAAACACAATAGAACCCTAACATTTCGGCTCCTTCTCTTGCCGTCTAACATGAAACGAATATCACTTGCTAAAACGATAGCATATAATAAATAATTTCTGCTTCGCTTCAAGAAACAACAAGTTCATAATTCAGTTTTCTTGAGTAGTGAATATCGTTTCTCGGATGGCTTCAGCTCCTTGAAAACTGACGGCGGAGGGGTGGACTCGGGGAATGCGGCCGGCGGCAATATTTCCTCATGATCGCTGTCGTTGAAAATATCAGGTCGTTCTTCAGCCAACTTTTGCAAATCGGCCATCTTCTGGTCGAGAGTTGCATGGAAGTCTCTATGCAACTTTCCCGAATGCAAATCCAAGACAAACTGAAACAGTTTCAAATATAGCAGTTCAGTGCATCTTGAAGAGGCACATTTTTCTGCGCATATGGCGCAATCCAAAAATACGAAAAATGTGATCTGCTCAATGTTTATCTCAGCGAATTTTTTGGCCGCAACGGCGAAATCCGTAAGGCCACAACGGTAAATGCTTTCTACACAAGTGTTTTAATAAATCTATAGCAAGAGTCGCTTAACGGAGCTAGAAAGGTTTGAAAGCGTAGCATCGTCATGCTATTTGAAACCCTTTTTTGAGGATGAAATTATAACACTAATAAATTAAGTATGGCAATGGAAAAAAAAAGTGTGTATGAGTACATGTGAGAGAAAATATGCAAATAAGTCTATCAGTGCTGTATATCCTTCCATCAGACCAATCAACTTCATAAATTAGCAATGAACAATGATAGATCTTCTTTCATCCTTTCTATTGAACCGATCGTTCATTCAAATCTTCCAACAAAATTTGCCTTCGCGCAGCCTGACCGATGGAAGATACTAGTTGACCGACAATACATATTTTCTGACACTTATCTCTCAAACCTACAATCCCTCAGAATGCAGAACGATTCCCATACTTAGCTGATAAGAACTTAAGGTAAGGATCGCAAAAAACTTATGCCAAGAAGAAGTAATACCTCACGAAGCTTTCCAGGCTTATCTAATTCATTCATATCGTGAAAGAGGAACATGTGCTGGAATGAATCAATCGCCAATACTGGGAGATCATTTTCAGTTTTTCCAAGATGTTTCAACGGATGAGCGAATTTGTGTGCGTCGGCTAACAACGCGTTCACTGCTCCCTTCTGATCAAACAGCTCACGAATTACCTGCAAAGTAGTGTATTTCATATGGGTGAAGTATCTTAATGTCTGAATATATTAGGAAGGTATCCTAGCGAAGAAACGCGGTTTGCACCACTCTGAATCAAATAAGCATCTTCTTTTTTATGAGAAACAACGATCAAAGATGAAACATACTCACTACTGAAATCAACGTAATAAAGGATTAAGGATGACAGACGAGTGAATAATTCCACAAATATATTCCACATGGAATTGAGAATATTTTCATATATTCCAAAAACAGATTAGTAGGCGATCATGCCACTTAAAATTACTCGAGCATCAATTATCGAAGTTCCAATTGCAATATAAGTTCCATTTTAGATACGATCCTTGAAGTGGGTTAAAGTGCGAATCCAACAACTCGAAAACTCTGACCAACCAATAGATTAATTAAAAAGTGTTACTACAAAAAAATGTGTAAAAAGCGCACCAGTTCAGTGAACCTCTTATCAGATTGCTTGTCGGCAGGATCCCGGAAAAAGAGCAGAAACGGAAGACCTTCTTCTGTTAGCTCTTCAACATTTTCGAAGGTCACTTCGCGCACCAACGGTATACATTTATCTGTCAACCATTGTTTAACATAGTCGTAGTCGGAGAAGTTGCCCGAGAACTAGATTCGAAACATATTATAACAGGTTATAACACAGGTAACAAATAAGTAATACAACAATATGATGAAGGCCATTTTGAAATTTAAAAAAATCACTTATGAAAATGGTTTCTTAGTGGAAGGCGAATTTCGTACAGAAAACCATAAAAAACCATAAAGGCGATCTATTTGTACAATTCAGAAGATAAGAAAATAACCGAATAGCGATGGTGCTACATTTAGTTTAGATGTTGGCAAGAAAAAATGAGTTAACTGAAGTCTCAAATGATGCAAAAGAGGTCAGAAGTCACAACTAGAACACGTCACATATGCTAGATTGGATTGAGATATATTGTCGTAAGAATACTTTCAACGAGTTGATCAACCTTTTGTTCATCTTCGGTATCAGGATCTCTGAAGATGATCATATTCTCATTGAGAGCTTTCAGCGTCGGATCAGTACCCGTATAAAATGCACAATCTTCACGAAGTATTGATGCAGCCTTCTGAATAAACAACGATGAGATCAAATGCACGCATGCGGCATTCACTGCAGTTTTTCTTTCTTTCATATGGTCGAAATGAATTCCTCAAGGCAAATGACTACCTTATTAGATTTACGATGTCATACTTGCAACAGATCATGCAGAAGTCAAACCTGCTGAAACCTTTCTATCGCTGCTCAAACGATCATTTGAATGTTGAACTATAAAGAGCAGAAAACGTTAGTGGGATATTACTTCACTTTTTTGCTTATTGTACAACTCAAAGTGCACTTGAAAACTCCAGCAGAATTCATTTATCTAAACATATCGGAAAAAAAAACGATTGGCAATTCACAGTTTCGAAAAAAGTTTTCATTGCTAAGTTGCAGGAAGTTAGACCAATCTATGCCGCAAAATCGAAACTCAATAACATATGAAAGTGCTACGATCAATTAGAGGGAGAAATCAAAATAAAACAAACATTGAAGTTCGAATATTCTTCGCTGTCTCTGTTGGCGTAATAAGCAATGATATTGCGCTTTGATTTGTCCATCATTTGTTCCAGTTGCTCTTTAGTGTTGAACTCACGAATGCATGAAGCAAGTTGTTGGCTCACGAACAATGTCAGGGCCTCTACGGTTCGTGATGCTCTTAAATGTTGAACGCGGTTTCTGGAGGAACACTTTCAACCAATCGGATGTGTCGTTCACTTTTAGTTGAACTTGGCACGCTGGCCAAAATGGCCCGAGTTTTCTACTTACCTGCTTTAATCTGCAAGCCTGGACACCTGACATATAGGCTGACATAAAAAATGGTCCGAAAATATGCGAAAGGGGGCAGCAAAATACATGTTTTTTTCATTCGGTTCAATCAGATGCCCAGTTCCGGAAGTAGGCAAGTGAAAAAGTGCATTACCAGCTGCCCACTAACTCTTTAAGGCGATGGATGCAAGATGGAAGTCCAGCCGGTGTAAAATGGGTGCAATTTTGTCAGCACCTTTGAGACTGTAACTCCATTTGAAATTGACGACTAGAAGTAAATTATGGGGCAGGATCATCCTATATTTTGTCCTTAACGCATCAAACGTGGCAACTATGAGTCCGCTTCCTCGAGGGTTACAAAATCGGACCGATCGGCAGATATGCATAGCGCTTACATACACGCGGGCAGCCATGAAGCCGTCGCGATGCAGCTATTCGAAGAAATTAGCGAAGGCGGACAAAAAAAGAACAGTTAACGAAAGCAAAGAGCTTTTTCATGGGTAGGAAGTGGATCAAAGAGAAAAAGGTGAGCAAAGTGTCTATAAGATTTAAGACGGATGAATCAAAGTTTGATTTTCTTAACGGTTATTTTCATTTCATTTGACTTACTGCGCCTGCTTTTCGTTCCGCTCACTTCATGCCATTCATTCCCCCTTCATCTCAAATCCACCCATGTATCCTCTGCTGGGTACCGCATCAGTTTTTAAGTGACGATGCTAAGCCATGGTGAAACGTTGTGGCTATGCTCTTCTTCTCTTTTGATTCTTGCGTTTGAAATACTCTCTCCTCTACTGTGCAAAATTAAAAAATTTGTGGGCCTTCATTTCGCTTTCTATTCCACTAATTGAGTTTCAGCCATATGCTTAACGTGATTCATTTGCGGTTTGCCTTGGGCGCGGTAACCATAAGAGACCAGCCTGGACTTGATTTCCTAATCTTGCCTTTTACCTCATTCATGACCTGACCGCCTAGTTTTCATCTATATATGCTTCTAGCTTTTAAACAATCTCAACTTCTTGAGAAACAAGCTGATACTCACTTCCTAGAATTTCCACAGCTGATAAAGAGAAATCGAAAACTTCAGCATCAAACAGCAATCAGAAATAACTGTTTGTCGGCTCGATGTGAAATCGATTCAGAATAAATGCAAATAGTTGCACGCCTTCAACAATCAATACGAGGATATAAATAAGTATTTACCTGTATTCCTTTGTAGCAAGTTCGCCATTTATAAATACCTTCATTGTTGGATATTTATTAACGAAATATTTGTCAGCTATCGCCGCCTGAAACCTTTCCACTATAGAATTTTCTCGAACAAGATATAAGGGAGGTTCATCTACGCTTCACGACGAAAGAGAATTTGATGCGAATTTTGCTAGAAATTTGAAAAAAAAAAAGTTTGGATAACGTTTCATTACGAATTTCATTAGAATCTGCAGTCAAACTGAAAAAAAGGCTTTAACAGTATGTAAGGAGGTGATCAGTTAATCGTGGACCAAGTGCTTTTGAGCAGAGCAGGGAAATGATGATCGTAGGATACAGCACCCCCCCCCCCCTCCCCCCCTCCTCCAGTTTGAGGAACTTGTTGAAGAAGAACAAGATTATTTGAACACCTGCTGAACGCTGTCAACGATTGCCCAAACAACGCTCGCGGTTGGATTGTCTTTTGCAAACGTTTCGGCAGCTTTCTCGAATATTGGTTTCAATCGTTGACTAAATGGGCACCAATCAGCGCAAAATGCAACAAATACTACCTGAAAAAGGCATAACCAGTCATAAAAGTACGTACTGCACATATACAATAATCCTCGGAAATGGGGTGATGGATTTTCAGAGTACGGGGAACCTTCCGCTTTGACGTCAAAGTTCACTACCTATTCTGGACGATAGCGACATCAATCGTCGCAAACAAATACCTCTCTATGCGGTGTAATTTTTACTCACTAAAAAGAGCCAAGAGAACAAAAAACCTCTGTCATGTTTTTAAAGCTTCAAACACAAGTCAAGTAATACTAGATAAAAACGATAGAGTATTTTCTTACATATTTGAACGGAAATAGAAACTACGAGAATCAAGGATATATTACAGAATAAAAGTCAAGAAACTAAGGCAATGAGGCAAAGACTGCGAAATTATCACTGTTGAAATTGCAATCTAGCAACCTTTTTACCACCCGCCGAATGACCAGCTATGAAATGATGGGAAACAATCAGTCGTAGTGCTATGAAACCATAGTACGTTTGTAAACACATCGCATTACTTCGCGGGACGAGTCCCCTCCGAGTAGTTACGATATCTGTTATGTTGCCTTCAAATAAAGCGCTTTTGTTTGGAACTCCCTGCTATTGAGCTCTAAATATAGCTGAAAATAACACCCCTCCCCATATTCGGAGAGTCCATATGCATTAGGACAAATGAATGAGAACTCAACGTTACGCCACAATTGAACTTTTAACTCAAGCAATCTCATTAATGAATGTCATATCTGAATTTAGCTTCTGCAAAAGCCTCCTACGATTAGTCGACAAAACGGACTCTCAAGGGCTGTTCTCGAATGAGTAACATAGATCATTTGCTGCTGAGGATTTTTGCTCAGATTCTGATACAATCAATCAAAGTAAATCGTCCAACCAATCAAAGCAAACTGTCAATTTATCCTTCATATTTGCACCAAGCTAGAATTTTTTTTCAAGTAAATAGTTCAACTAATCATTCCATTCATTAATTTCCAAACTTCCACTACGCTCAATTTACATGTTCATTTCTCAGTTGTTTGATGAACGATAGGAATTACGACTGATCTTGTAGTTCACCTTTCAGCTCGATGTCCTTCTCATTCATCGTTTCTAGTTTTCGAAATGGTTGTGTTTTACTTGTGTGTGCTGCTGCTTGCATTAGGGCAACTCACTGCATGAAAACTCTCGAAAATGAATACAGTTCGGAAATGAATCTATGTGTAAGTTCTCATTTCGGATGAAAAACACATTGATTCTGAACATACTGCTCAAAAAAAAAAAAAAAAAAAACTCATAAACTGAAGAAGAAAACATTATTCGATGGACAAAGCAATAGGTTCCAGAGTGAAACACACTTATAAAACGTTGATCCAATGGCTTAGCTCGTGTTATCAGATTGTATAACGCAGTAACGACACGCGCTTCTGATGGCCAAAGAAAACCTCGCCTGCACATAGATGCGATAAGGTTTTCATTCGTCATAAGAACATAAACTGTTATCCTAGAATCTGAGTGAAACTATAAAAATTTTATCCTAGAAACTGAGTTAAACTATACTCGATTAGAACGCAAACACGTCATCAATAAAGTGGCATTAATATGCAAGTGCATACGAAAGCGTCGATTAATGAAATGTTTCACAAAGATATTAGCTGAAGTGATTTACCTGTGCACTTTTGATGATAGGTTGATAATTATCGACATCGAGGTATGTGACTGCTCCCGTGGTTAGTGGTAAAACAAATAAAGGAGATAAAATAACCACAAAAATCCTGAGAATCATTATGAATCACCTGAAAGAGCGCAAAGACGCTTTGATAATGCCGCATATTACTGTATTAGCTATTCATCAATACGAACGTTTGAAAGCATTTAAGCGCGATGACCCAATTAAAACGCTATGAGATATCGCATAGAGAAGCATAGAAGATCTCGCAAAAAAATAGAGGCAGATTTCGCCAATTACAAAATACGATAAACAGTGATGGAACTCCATAGTATCGTTCAAACATATGCCGTCAGCCCGTCACATTTAACTGTACGCACCGTTGGTTCCAATTCTGTAACAGCATTCCTCATAAAGAATTTTAGATGCCTTGACAGAATAAACATAACAGCTGAACATTTATGTAAAAACGACATAAAAAAGAAGCTGAGAATGAACTGTTCGGTGCAACGAGATTTAGAGAAGTTCTTGATTTGAAAGAGTCTAAAGAGGAAGGAAATTAAATACCCGAAACGAGGATTGAGGAGGCGTCAGTCAAAAACGACACCATTTTCTAAGCCTTTACGATGAGACGCATGCATAGCGAGTTGTATGAAAGCGTTTGAAAACTGCATAATAAATATACGGCGCAACAAGAAGAGAGGTACATTCGCAGAATGCTATGCTGGAGGCCCACTAAATTTCCGCTTCAGAACAATGGGAGCGTGGGTAATCGCTGCTCTTCTTAGTTTCTGTTTTTGTTTCGCTCCGATAAGCGGATCGAAAAACGACGAAGTTTGGGAAGGGATTTGCGATTCTCGAATGGGAGACGATGAAAGATTCAAATTAATAAATTAAATTACTTTTTTAGTCAGCTCATATAAACGCCGTGAACAAAGAAAAGTTCGAACGGATCTGCAAAGCAGAAATTTTTTAGCGATCGATCCGTTAAGGAAGCATCATCCATTTTCAATAAACGCTAAACAAAAAACTGGAATTCGCCCCGGATGATTTCATTATCAAATAGTGAAGAAAGCACAAGAGATCAAGCCAGCCTCCAATTTTACAGGTAAAAGACATAACAACTGCAGCTTTACAGAACACCTTTCCAGATAAGCACAACCACACGCAACAGGCTGTCGACGTCGTTATACAACCACTGAATGGAAAAAAAAATTTTTAGTCCTGAATATATCGAATTTTCGATAGACAAAATATTGAAATTTCACGGATATTTGCTAGCCTTCCGTCCGAAGAAAATAACGGGGACAACAAGAATTTGCAGGATAAGCTTCCTGCAAATTTCGCGCCTATCCCTCACACAGGACACCACCGAATGTGATTATTTAAGTTTGCAATGGTGTATAAAACAAGGCACTCATCATACGGTAACAAAGAAAGTGCAGCAACGAGTTTCATTTGGATCGTATGCGGAAGCACATCTTAAATGATTCATAGACCCCTTTTCCAAAGAAATACTTTTGATATAAAAAGGTTATTGCAGCCGATTGATGAAGAAGCGGTCACATAAATTGTCACATAAACTTTGGTCTCCCAAGAAATTACAGGCTTAGCGTGAACCTAAGTGGTATGATTGCTCAACTGTGGTTTCAATCATTTATTGCAGCAATATGTCACCTTAGTTCAAAGAATGACAAGCTGAATATTTTTTGGAACTCATCAGCAAGGAGAGAGGACAGCACAAGTTGAAAGGGAGAATAATGTATTTAGAGAAAGGAACAAAAAAAAGAATTGTAATACATCGTAGTTGCTTACCCTATAGGCAAATACTTAGAAGTTGCAAAGTGAATGGGTTATTTCATAACCTTGCTTGTTCAATTATTTACTTTCTTCTGCTATATTTCAATGCGCCGTAATGAGAAATCCTACGAGAGGTGAGTGAATAAGAACATAAGGAAGAACATCATAGCACTAAAGGGAAATGAAGATGAAAGGAAAAAGCAAAAAATCCGTAAAACGTCCGGTCGAATAGGTGTTAAACACCTCTAAGTTCAATAGGCTGGAGCAATATTAGTGTGAAGATCAAAACAACTGAAGTGCAGTCTGAAAGGTGAATGCTTGGGTGCACAAACAATATCGGCAGAAAGCGTGTTTCAGGTTCTTAGAGCGGGGAAGTGGAAACTGTGCACGTATTATTTCAGATGCAATACTTTTTGGTGTACTGAAACTGATCCTCGTCTACTATGAAGAACACCAACCTGAAATGTTTCTAAGAACGGAGATACCAGATATACAACACTCAATTTATAATATAACACCAAATCGAAATTTAAAATTTCGGTTGATGTTTTGGCGGAAACTTCACCGTGCTGATTTTTTTACTCATAATCCACGTATTGGAGATGGTATATTTATTATTTTCAAGAAGGAAAAGCATGAACAACTGAATGAAAAGTGATCACTTTGGGAAAATATTAACTGAAATGAATATGGATCTTGTAGATTTGAAACTTTTTCATACTTCTACACTATTGTGTTCGTTTATGTGACTGGTGTGATGAAACGCAGTTTAAAAAAAAAAAATCAATGGCCATTTTTTGAAACAAACTAATAAACGTTTTTTTTTTAATATACACAACTCAATAGAAAATAGAAATCATCAAGTCAATCTTTCACTTCATGTCCCATTTAGGCGATTTTAATGGTAAATGATTGTCTCAACTATCTTTCAGTATTACTTATCACTTATTATTCTTCGTCGTCTTCGGACTGAGCGCAATTGACTTTTGTATGGAAAAAGTGACAGAAAGTCATAAATAAAAGTCAGAATTTTAAATTAGGTGTCTAAATGCCGAAGTACTTGCTTCAACACCGATCACTACAACAAACGTCACGCTAAGCCTCAGACTTACTCGCTCGTTTAGTCTGAGGCTTAGCGTGACGTTTGTTATAGTGGTTGACGTTGAAGCAAGTACTTCGACATTTAGACACCTAATTTAAAACTCCGACTTTTATTTATGACTTTCTGTCACTTTTTCTTACTACCGAGCAGGTAAATGAGATGTGAAATTCCGTATCGCGAGTCGCAGCACTCACTAGAATGCTTTATTCGCCATTGATGATCACCATTTTTATTTTAAGTTTTCGAAGCAATCCCACACTCTAAT
>JAAVTS010000689.1:20229-69934 GCA_022845575.1 Baylisascaris ailuri | reverse complement strand
ATATATATATATATGACACCGAACACATCTTTGTTCCTATAGCCATTTGAAAGTTCCACATTAAAAGAACTGAGAGCAGTCACTATTTTCGACTTACAGTACACTTTAAATTTAACTCCTATCGTCTCTAAACTATCAGATATATTAAATCCTATCACCCAATCTCGTGCAGAAAAAAGTTTTTTTAGTTAACTACAAGTGCAGAAATAATTGAAGCTATTGGCTAAATTACAGGCATCATTAACATCGAAGAACCAGAACGATAAATAACAGGTCACATATCCCCTTTTGCAATCTCCCTTCCACATAGCCAAACCTAATTTTGGAATTTGATCTATCATGCCCTGTTCGGCGTCACGTTTGAACATCAAAAACACCTACGTAAAACAAAATAAACACCAATGCAACAATAAAGATAATTAGTGAAAAATAAAAATAAACGACATCAACCAAATGTCACTTCCGTGAAACGCATACACATTCCGAAGAGCAAAAGAATACAGGTGAGCAATGATTCTTGCACTGCAAGGTCATAAGTGGAATTCACCCAATTCCGGCTCAATAGTGACTCACAGACTAATTGCTAGTACACTATCACTAATTTTCTAAAGTTTGGCAGTTAACAGTGACCGTGGACGGTGCATGAATGATTGCCGACCTGAGATATAAAATAATTATATAAAACATCGCGCTGGGCACGTTTTCTAAAATGCACATCAACTTAAGCGGTGCAGATCAAAAGAACAGGTTAACTAGGCAACTTTTATTGCTCGACTCCTGGAGAATATTCAAGCTGTACAATTGGATATGGTTAGTCGAACAAAACGGCCAAAGTTTTCTAGCTTGTCCACTCAAGTCTAGAAATCTGACAGCCACATTGTAGCTCTATCAATAGGTTTAAATGTGGAATTAACTCATGTTCGGTTGGTGAATCAAAGGCTGTTCGTTAAATGCACAAGCAACAATGCATTTAAATTTAGATAACCTGTTTGAAAAATGAGCTCTGAAGTATCATTTCTTTTAAGGCAGACACTCAAAAGATGGTGATTATTTAAAGACGCTCGAATATATCAAACAGTGAGGGATTCCAAAAGCTAAAAAAGAAGCAATCGAGGCACTCATTAAAAAAAAACACCTCAGAGAGGTAACAACAAAAAAAAATGCAATTGAACATAGAAATTAGAACGCTGATTGATTACGCTCAATGCAAACATATAAATAAAAGCAATAAGCAACGCGTTCAACGCACATTTTAAAATCAAACCAAAAATTCTTCGCCGTAGAGTGTTAGTGCTTCAATCGTTTCCCTTGGGCAACTATCTCGCCGTGACTCGTTATCTTTCGTTTTAACGTGCCGAATACCTTCTTCTGAAATGCCATAATAATTTAATCACACTCAAAGAACGTTTCAAGGAGAGTGTGTTCAAAGCGAAGAAGGGAAGAAAGTGCAAATAACAAAAGGAGAATAAACTATATGTCATTTCACTCGGACTGTGCAACAACTATTGAATGATGTTTTCATGGAACAGATTACGCGCACTTCGACTACCTCTAATTAGCCATCATGATGTCGTTGATTTCGCATTGTCCATCTGCCGTCTAATTATTTCCCAACTTAAAAACCACCCATTTCCAAAGAAAAGCACTCCGCTTGCAGCAGAACTTTCATTCGTGAAACATGTATATGAACCAGAAGGCCAGTCGGTGAACTCTCTGCCAGACAGCATTGCTCATGCTCTCTATGGACACATCACTCGATTTCTGCATATATGCACCTGATATCCGCCGCATGATCACCCTTCGACATTATTGTCTCGAAATAAAGCAAGATTCTGGTAATTCTTCGCATTTCGTCAGTACAATATCCCGACTTCAGGGGGTGAGGAAGCAGCCAATCTCGACCCTAATGCACCGGATTTGACCCTAGTGCGCCCTATCAATACAACAAAATTTTGCCGCAATCGCCTAAAATATCTACAGTTGAAATCTGTAAGTAGCTGAATACTGGCAACAATACCATCGGACCCAAATAAAAAGCAGTGATCAGCCATCCAAACAAATCACATGCAGAGAAGCGACTGTGACAAAAAAGCTTGATGGGGAAATTGGCAGGTGAAATTGTTTGCAGCTTTACGTGATATCCGTTGTGCTCACCGTTCTGTCGAGCCTTCTTTGTCAAAGGAATATAATGCTGTTCGTTTGTGCTTCTAGTGCATTTATATTTAAATATCCACGAATAATGCGTCTAAAAGTGTACCTAGATAAGGTTCATCCATTCTTATGTAAATGCTTCATTAAGTAAGCAACAAGCAATTATTGCGCTAGGCTTTCCTTTAGAAAAATTTGCGTTAAGTTGCCTCATTCTTTGCCAATGGTTCCATCGGAAAATCAATCAAGAAAATGGAGAAAAAAACAAAATTCCAAACCAATATTGCTTATCGCACAACTAGTCTCGAATAGAAAAATGGCAAGAGTATGTCAACTATTCCATGCAATTATGAATTTCCTATGAAACTCGCTAAAGCGCCGCGCTGTAAGACCGATCTTGTTTCCAATACGTCACATTTCAACTCGTCATACTCCACTTCGTTCTCAATGATCATACATTTCAAGAAATATGCAAATTAAAGTATCGTGAAGTGTTTTTCTATCAGTCAAAAAATGACATGAATCCAATTTGGATTTAACGACCCATAAGGCAGCTGGCTGCTGGGAAATATCTGCATCAGATTTTTCTCTTCTTTAACATAAAAATCTACATGAGGACTTAATGTTGTTAGTTGAACTCTATAAGGCGAACCTCAGCATTCCGCACCATGCAACTCTCCTCCCCTCCCCTTCCCCCAATACCTGCCCACTAGTTGTTTTTTCAAATATATACATGTGTAAACTTAGTGCTCTTATAGAAAAGTACATCTCCTAAGACAACTAATGATAAGAAAAGATGAATGCATGAGAACAGCTTTAAAGGCTCCACCATACCTCACAATCAATACACCTTAGCTGTGAGCCAGATCACGATTTCATACACTATGGAACATGTATTCAAGCATTTAAAGCGAACACATATATATCTCCACAAATTATATGGAAATGCATGCGCATATGCACTACTCTGCTTATCGGTCAAGTAGGAATATACACTGCTCAGCAATTCGAACGGAATGAGAGAATAAACGAAGACGACCTGATTTAGTGACCGACCTCGGTATTGCCACAAAATGAATGGATCTCGGTGCGGTCGTTGCCCGATAACGCGAAAAGAACCTCTTTCGTCGATCTGCCTCGCCCAATATAGTGTGCACAGCGACATCGATAGAAATCACGAACGTCCAACAATGTTCTCAAAATTCAATACGTAAGCCATTAGATAGGTAGTACAATTTATACGGCCTATGGTAACTAAGAAATGGAGCGTGGGATGCCACTTCCTAGCGCACACTGAACGCGTCATTTTTCCATACCCAATGTCAAATGTCCCAAGGATATAGGCTTTATCCCAACCGTTCCGATGGACACACCAATTGATCAAATGTGGACCCATCACTCTCTGCACTAAATTTCGTATGTAGAATTATTAATTCATTGCGCTATCCCTCATCAAAGCTTCAGCCTCATTAAGAATTATATAGAGTAGGGACGAAGGTTCTCGAGATAGAACAGCAATGACGATTGCATTTACATGTCGTCGTTCATTTTTGTTCAGTTCGTTTTCAATTAACAAAAGAATGCATTGGTGTATTTGATTCAGTTTCCAATTAAATGATGTACATACAGTCCTCTCTTTGCAAAGACAACAAAACTTCATCACCTCCACCATGCAAACGAAGAGCGTCGGACCTGCAGGTGAAAAAGAAAAGGGAAGAGGAAGTTAGTAGTCCCATTACCAAACCTGAACATCGCATGATGCCCATATACACACCAACTGAGGGAGAGTACATGATGAGGGGAAGAAGCTCATTTTGGATACAATCTTCACTAAAGTGGCCTTCATCTAGAACAGCAACGAGGGCTTATATTCCTTTTACTGTTTGAGACAGTCAAAACTCACAAACGCCCAACCACCGCAGAGGCACTACTACATTACATTGTTTACAGGGTGCCATCCCCTCATTTCTGAACAAATTCGCGAATAAATACAAAATTCAAAACCAAACATCGAATACCTGGAATTTGGTCCACTATAATCGGCGATTTGCAATATCTCAAGTGTGTCGTTATGGACGACATAAAGCGTCGGTGCAGCATACACTAAAAAAGATAAAACATTCATCGAGTTATCAGAAGTTAAGAAGTGAGAATTGTTTCTTTTATAAACACTTCAACAAAAACTTTCAATAAGAGAGGGCAATTAAGGAATGAATAGCTGATGACATTGAACTAAGAAAATCCACCATTAACTATGAGCTCAGCTCATATATACCTGTATCATAGGAAAACAACGAAAGCTATAATTAGATTCATAATAAATATAAATATTGCGCGCAATCAAACAAAAGCCTCCCCTGCTAGATAGAATCCAGGCACTATGAGAAGTTAGAGGCATCGTTATCATAGATGTCCCTTCTGCTAATAGCGGATGCCAGCGCTCCAAAGATCCCCTTTTATTTTTTTAGAAGAAAGAAGTAAGGGTAATTCGCTCTTTTTTTACTGCTTTGAGTGTACTTTTGCTTATTGTAGAGCTTTCACTGGAAAGTCACATATTCATTAAACGTATTTAAATTTTGAATCTCATATTGAATCTCATATATATTTAAATTGAATCTCATATTTAAATTTTGAACGGTATAGCACCGCATCCTGAATACGGCTCATTCCTTCCAGATTGGACCCTCATAATCTCTGGAAGCATCTACTCGCGCTTATAGCGCAATCACGCACACTAAAGCAATTCAGTGCTGGCAGAGAAATTCAAAACAGTCTATAGAAGAACACAGTGATGCACGTTTTTACAATGATTTCGAACATAAGCAAGCGTTATTGACAAATGTAGAAAGCCTAAAATTTTAGGTGTAAAACGAACCGAACTCCAGCGGCGCTCTATTCCAATCAACGTTCTCTGGTCTTGTTCGGTTACCATTCACATCCGCAAATACGCCAAAATCTGCAGCAAAGCAACATTCAGCTTAAAGCTCTTTCATTCCACATCGAAAAATACTGCGAAGGGAGTAAAAACTTGAAGTATACGAGGAAAAAGGTTGCGTATTCGTTTTTCATATTCTGCCTGGAGAACGCACAAATTGCTTATCACCTTTACAGACACGCAGGAATTCGTAAATTACCATCGTAGTATTCATTAGAGGAGGATGAAAGGAGGGAGGGAATCTTCGTGTTTATGAACTACAACGAACAACTTGGCAAAAAACTGTTTCTCCTATCCACTAATCTTTGAAAGAAGTGCCCACAACAAACTTGGCTCTCACATACACTCAGCAACCCCTTTAATGGCTTATGAGATCACATTGGATCATAACTTTCCGTCTTATCTACATGATCGAATGACACCAAAATCAGTTATGTGACAAAGCCACTGGACGCCTATCTCTTCAAATCTCAAATATACTATCATCGAGGTACAAAGAACACATTGCTCTCAACCCCTATTTCGAAGCTTATTGATAAACCGGAAGGCGCCTTTTACTTTCCTTCTCATCATCACAAAAGGAGGAAGATAATCTACAGTGTTACTTCAATACGCTCAGAATCCTTACTGTGGTAAGCAAGCAGCAACTCCTCATCGGATATAAGAACTGCAGCTAGCGGATAATCGGATGGACAACCCGATACGACAACGGCACGAGCAGTCACCGTCATCATGTCAACAAAGTAGAACTGATCGGCTCCAAAAGCGATTCCATCGGCAACCGACAAAAGGCATGTGGCGGGTTCGCTTGTCGCTATTGACTAAACGGATAGAGATTGAACACCTCAAACAACATACGAGTAAAAAGGCTCACTACTGGCTGAATGTGGCTCCTATCATCTTTAGCACACTTCTTCCCCTAACTCATGCAAAAATCTTTTAATAGAGACCAGTCTTGAAAGTGAAGAACACATGTCACACAGACGACGCACATGGGCAACTGCATACTAATATTAGCACACAATTCTCGTAGATAGATGGGCAGTATCCAATTTGCCACGAAGGTGCAAGCACCACTCTCAAAATGAGAATCAAAAACTATCGACACGCAAAATTTCGGACTGTGGCTCACATCGGTGCGTTTATCCATCATACAACTAGCAAGACACTTCTAACGGATTTCCCCAAGGATGCTTCATGTGAATGAGACCTTCTGAGCAAATAATCGATACATTCAGCAACAACGCATCAAAACATGATGCTTGGATAACCCGAGGGGACCTTACACATTGAAAGTAAAAAAAAGCAAACCCAGTTCCTGAAAACAAAAAAAAGCTTTAGGACTCACTTTGTAGGGCGTAAATATTCTTAATCGAGAATTGAAGTGAAGGATGTTGATCTTGTCAGGATCGGCTACACACAGGTACCTGAAAAAGGTAGCTGTTCATCTTTCATATCATAAAAATATTCCAATTGTTTTTAGCGACAGGACGACTTGCTCAGCGCCGTACTTGTCCTTACCGCACGTTCGCACAGTTTTTACGAATTCTTATAATTCTGGCAATTTGACGCCATAAGGGATACGTTTATTCACGGAACGCTAATATAAATCATCCACTTATTAAAAAAGAAAATACACTTGCACAGTTTAACACACCAATATCGTACAAAGGAAAGAACTGCCTTGTTTCACAATGCCCTGCATTAAGTCTATTCACTCCCTCATCTTTCTGCGAATAAAAACAGCTCGACGATGCGGATACCTGGTGTTGTTGAGTTTGTTGACGTGAATAGTGAGGAGGTGGCAACCACTGAAATTAGAAATAGCTGTTGGACGCACAGTGGGTCGATCGGATTTCAATCCATCGTATAGGTCTGAGATGTGCATGAAAACGAGTTGTCGTTGAAGACCGCTGATTGCTATTAGCATTTCCAGATCCGACACCAACTCCATCTTAAATTATATGTAAAACATCAGCATTCTTGATGAATTATACCATAAAACGATCAAAGACAGCTATGGCACCAATTTTGGATGCAATAAGTGAAACACATTTAAAAGAGTGAAGAATATATACACAACACTTTAGCATAAATTTACAAAAAAAAAAAGATATAAAGCAAAATTTTGAAAGCACACAGCTGGGACACTAGACGGTCAATGAAAACTCTTCCAGAGGTTTATTTAAGTTTTGCTGGATCTTTAGTTTTTTTTTCCTTTCAAAAATAGTTTCAATGATATTTTTGAATGCAGAACACGATCCAGAAAACGATCACATCGCTGTCACACCGCAAATCATAAACGACAGATCTTCATTTATGCAGGAATATGCTGTGCACCTGCACAAATGCGGTACATACATTGCGTAAATGATGCGAGTTGAACGCTATAAGCCTTAAAAAGACTATAGGTGAATGATCATGCATTACGAAAATTGAATTTTATATGTATGAATGGGAAAAAAGACAGTGTGGTGTTCGACATTGGCGGCCAATTAATAGTGAACGCTATAAATAAGAAACTTAACGATGCCTTAAGCGATAAGAATATTTGAGGGATGCAGATGCAAATACGTTACATAGCCCTATAATAACTAATTAATAAAAAATAGAAACGCAAAACACTTATTTCATTCAGCAGTATTATCATAAAACGTATCTTATACGGACTAGAAACATAACAAACATATCAAGTGCTTTATCATTGTTACAATTGCATTGATACCACGAATATATGGAATTAGTTTCTATTATTTGTGCTAAACATGGCACAAATATGTGACAGAATAGGTAAACAAAGAAATAAGTCGGGTCCCGACTTATATGTTCACTGACCGCCTTATATCACTTGCACAAGAAAATGTTTCGGCATCAGTGAACATCGGTATTAGCTAGCCTTTTTCAACGCTCAACACCTCACAAAAGCAAAACGACATATTCAATGAGAAAAGCAAAAAAAAAAAAAAAACTAACATGAAAGACGGCCGCTAATCCAGCAACAATAAACGGTACTCGTGGTGAGGTGAGTTGCATTATGAAGAGACCCTCTTGAGCACCGATTAGCAACCAATCATCGAGCATCTTCAATTAAAAGACGATAGTGAATTCTCTTTTGAAAGAATACGATGTCGTTTTGATGTAATTTCAAAGTCATTTTGGCATGAAGGATGAATGAAGAGGAACGAATAAGCACATAGTATGGACGTAAGTTCCTTTCATTTTTTCTCAACTATAGAAAAATTAGTTAACATATATCACTGTGACAAGTTTCGTTCATATCGAAGCATGCGCCTTATGATGCAATCAGCTCATTGTAAAGATACTAATCTCGATTGATTGTTTTACTCTCAACCGAACGAACACTCGAATTAACTCTTATGAATTTTGGCTACCTTTAACCACTCATAAATCATTTCGACGTTAATTATTTCGAAAGAAATTCCACCTATGAAAATTGACAAAACTGAAGTTATCTAAGGAAGAGATATTACACCCTTCAGTCATAATAAAAAATTTGTCGTGCGTATGTCAGTCATGATAAAAAAAAAAAGAAGAGAAAATTGAAGTTCTGTATAAAAACATTGCACAATCAGTCGGAATACAATCACATAAACAGCTTTCAGACTATCAAAAAAATGAAAAAATTTGGTTGAAATTGATTTACATTTACACTTCAGTTGAAATCCCTCTTAATATTGCTCACTTCTCAAAGATGCCTAACGATTACTTAACAATTTCAACAAATTTGAAATCGACTGAACCTGAGAGCAATTAATAGTAAGATTGAGGGGAGCGTCGAGTGCGATAAGCATCTTGTTGGCAGCCGATGATGCCGAAGGACGTCTTTGGACGAACATACGACGATCGGTGGCCGTCTGGAGTGCACGTACCCAACGTTGTTTCGCCTGTATTGTCGGCGCCAACATGAACAAACTGCTTCTGAAATTACACAACGGAAACGATAAATCCTTCACCTTTATTCTAAGCACCTTTGAACGAAAACCCAAAGAGTTATCTGAAAACTGATAATCACGCACCTCCCTTAAATTTGATACATTCAAAATAACCAACAATGCATCACTGATATACTGAATAAACGAAATATAATACGAACGTATGAGACCATCATACTTATGCGACATCGCTTATGAATGACCATCCACTTCGAAATCACCGAGTAATTTATCATCTAGGATAGGATATCAGCGCAATCTCTGAAGAGGAGGTGGAAGGCATGTGGACCAACAAAAATCTCGAAAGAGTGACGCTTAAAGAGTATAAAATTACAACACATTAGAAACAACAAGATTTTACAACAAATGTCCTAGCATAAAATTGCAAGATAATGAAAAAAAAAGGAAATAAAATAATGCAAAAGAGGCACCTTGCCAGCCGAAGCTCGATTAGAAGAGCGAGACTATCCTTCGAGACTCCACCTTTAACACTCACATTTAACACCGATTGCATCTGAAGACGCCAATGATCGCCATCCAAATTTATTGACAGAAATGGCGAACCTTAAAGCCGTTAACGCTGAATTCATGCATATGCATTGAATCAGAGAACATATAAGAGGAAAAGTTAGGTCAAATAACGATCGAAACAAAGAAGTTAGAATCTTACTTCTGCTGAGACTCTCTTACTCGCTCTTCAATTTCTGTTGGAAAACCATGACGCTTATTAATTGGAGCATCAATTTTAGACCTATGTTTATGAACTCGAGGAAAAACCCAACTCATGAGTTCCGCTCTCGCATTCTTCAACACGGCATCAACCGCAAAGATTTTTATCTTGCGGATCTCATATGCATGCTCATAAATACGCGAAAAGAGCGCATTTCAGCACTCAACGGACAGCTTTCCGGTAGTTGCTCGAGTTATCCGCTTTTGAATAAACGCCTTCACAAACTATCCCCCCTCCCCACATAACACTCTTTACCTCCATTATTAGGTGTTGCGAGGCCATCATTATCAAAGAAGCAAAGCCGCTGATCAGTGATCGCTGCCCAAGCATTTCGCCATTTATTTCCAGTCGTGTCATCCGATCTGTAAATGTGAGCTGTAGATGCAATAAGCAAATTGAAGTAAGTTGTACCACCATGCCAACCCATACCTCAATTCTCTTCCGCTTTGGCTGCTGTGAATAAGCACGCAAAGTTTACAACACCTTAAACGACTTGAAGCTTGCCCTAAGTTCTGTGTTTGCTCTATATGTTTTTCTCGTAAATTTTTTCGCACCTTTATTTTCTGAGAAGCCCCTCGTCACTGAATGATAAAAAAAAGCAGAGTATTTCTTTCGTCCACTCTTGCATATTTGAGGCAGATAAAAACCTAACGTCTATTAGCAAATGAGATGTGTGTATCTTTAAAGGAACACAAATACAATCAAGTTTCTGAGAACGCGGGCACCTCTTTGCTTCCCTTACTTTCCTAAAAGGACTGAGATGAACACCTCCCCTTATTCTCATATAATCAGATTATTAAAATGACACCCCCCGCATCTTTTCTTTATCGTTCCTTCCCCCTATCATATGAACATGTGACTGCAAACATGAAAAAACAACAACAAACTATCAACAAAGCTATTATTTTTCTCACTGGCTGACATATTAAAAAAGCAATTAGTATCAGTGCAAAAATGTGGGCAAGTTAGCATGCGAAACCATTGAATGGAGTCTGAGTGCAGTCGGAACTTGTTACTGCATCTTACTATACGAAGGATATGAAGATGGGAGGGGGGTTGAATGTATTTATTTTCCCTTAAGAGCGTTTTATCCCACCCTCCTAAATTCGATTATAGTTGCCCACAATGCATCCAAAATATCGAACCGACGGGCAACTAGTGAGGATATCTACACACTGTCAAACTTTTATTGAGAGTGACGCAAAAATGGGTCCACCTAACTGCACTAAGCTGATGTGCTTATTGACTTCTGAAGATTCGAGTGAGCTAAAAGTGAGAGAAATGCCTAAGTGGTGTATGCACACAGGAAAAAAGGGCAGAAATTGGTTACCTCCATAATTTTACCCAACCAGACATAGTTGTTGTGGAATATGTAGTGTACGAGTCGAGGTAGTAGTCAGCACACTGCTCCGGCAGACCACACGTATTCGCAACGTTGCTTATGCATACACGATGAGCCATCAATCCACATTCTTCAACAGATCAAATTGCGTGAGTACCGCATACGATGCTTCACTTGACAATCTTTACTTTCGCAAGTCCTTTCTGTGATATGTGTACCCATTCAAAGATCCCATCGTTTTCTTAGGGACCAGTGGAATATATCAGAACATATTAGTTTAGTATGCAGCGGAGAGGCAAACCTATTAACAATTGAACCTTACCTCCTATAGTGTTCTGGTTAAAAAAAAAAAAAAACAGGACTTCCGTCTAGATTTGTTTGAAAAGAGATCTAGCAGCGCTCCGTATGTATTAAGCAAATCACTGACGTATGACTGCTTCCCCATAGAGACAACTCTTATTGAATATTGTACGAATTCATTCATTTTACTGAGCGATGTAATTAATCCTCTCACAAACAATAACTTTTAAAAGTGAATCGAAACATTAGCAGAGGATAAGCAATGCTTACCAGTGCATCTCATCGCATGTCGAACACGAGGAAGTCCTTCGTAGCAGGCAATGCACTTCGCCTAGAATTAAATAACATATTTTACGATTGCCAAAAGAGGAGTTCATATAAGCTAGAATCAACTCGCCCATAGTTTTATTATTCATAATAACATGGCTCACCTATCACGTAGACCTCCCCCCTTCGCCTGCGATTTCAGCGGAAAGTTTTCGCGAGAATTTTTTGAGAACTGGAATCAAAACGCAATATCATTTCTGGCAAGGGGTCACCTCGCTCCCGAAAACCTCCTAGCTATATCCTCGGAACTGTTTCTTAGCATCTGGCAATTCTGTGATTTTCCACTGCTACGCAACTTACTTGTTTCCAGAATCTCCAGGGGTTTCCAAAGGTTTTGTACTCCTTTCCCTTATCAGTCGGGCTTAAGGATGAAGGATGACGGTAGGCTGACAATGAATGCTCTAGGAGAGAATCTTGAGAATCATTAAACACTCTAAACTCTCTAAATGACTCATCCCGCTCGAACTTGAAAATATCTTAATTAGCACATATTGCAAATGATAATGTACAACATCTACCACTCTACAGATAATCCATTGATGGCAAACCTCGTTTCATCTAAACAGTAATAACAGAAAAAAGAAGTAACCTGCTTAAGAAGGAGAAAGGTCTTCCAACGATGCGGAATATCGTGCTTCATAGTGCCCATTCGTGACGGTGTTGATGCCATAGAAGTATTCGCTAAGCTTTCACTACGATTGGTAATTCTGAATATCAAACGGATATATAAAATATATAGGTATCACCAAAGTGTTGCATCTGATTTCAAAAATACGGAGACTCATAACAATTTTATACCGAAATTGAATCCAAACAACCTAAATAAAAGTAGTCAGTTGGTACTGATTCAACATCGCGCCAGATTCCATGCGTTTCTAGGGTTTCCCAAACAGTTAAATGGGAGTAATCGTTTCTTATTTCCCCACCGATAATCACTCTCGTACGCTCTTGGTAAAAGATTAACCGCGAGTTCGACGGATGCATGGAGGCCGGCCGATTCCTCTCATTTGCCATTTCTAGTATTGGGCCAGAGAATTTAATCAACCAGGAGGAATTACCCGAGTTTCGTTGAATTCCACACTGGTAGGTAGATTAAAAAGAGATTTCCCACTCCACACTGGAATCTTCTAAACACAATTCATTTTGAGACGTCCCGTGGGGTCACCGATAGACACTGTGACCTCTTACAAACAAAGCGAGGTAGGCGAACAGATTGCTTTAATCCTTAGATATAATCGTCTGTGCAAATACCTATGCACTTTAGTACTTCCCACATAACAGGTCAAAAGCAGGCTTCTGCCCAAGGAAGGAAAGGGTGAGGGGAATACGCTCTTCCGAAGTCCTATCTTATTATTGTATGTTCATTTTTGAGCACCTCATATTCAAATTTCAGCCCGAATTATTGATTGATGGCGCTATAATCGTTCGCCTCGTTTATGCAAAATAGCAAGCTAAAATAAAACGGCCATTTAATTCGGGTGTCCCTCCTTTTTAAAGTCACAACCATCCGAAGTTATATCTTCTTCGTTAGAAATTAGATCCTTGCTCCCATACAGCTACATCGCACATCGCCAACAATGTACTATCAGAACCAATCACAACCTGCGAACATCCCTCTTTTAATTGCTCAGTTCTAGGGAAATAAAATTGCGCAATAGTTTCTAGAGGAAATGTAAACGCTAAACGAAAATGAGTGAGAAAAAAACATGATATTAGAGAAAAGTCAGCGAGGGTAAGACGCGCTACTGAAGTTACTTACTGTTTGAAACAATGGATAAAAGAGGTGTGTATACAAAGCTCTTAAACAATAAGCGAAAACCAACGAGGATAAAGGTTGTGGTGTTCGTGGAGCATTGACATACGCATCAGTATTGCGAGTGAGCGAAGCACTATCTGTTCGCATAGGACCCTCTAGAAGATGGAAACAATCATATAATGTGCAACGAATTATTGCAACCGTAAAAGCTTAAGTATGTCGTTCCTCACCTGCGAAAGCCCTCATCCAATCTTTATACTTCCTTGAGAATCAAGTTGCCAGAAGCAACTTCATCAAAAGCAGCAGAGACTACTTCTGCATAATCCACTCAGCACTATCCGAAATGAGCTACGAACCACAAGATTATTAGATCGTTACATAATACTATGTCCGTTAGTTTTCTATACGTTTTATGGGTAGAGGAGAACCGCTATCTATATAAAGCACTACAACTGAGTGTAAAATCTTCCCAAACGGATATCGCACTGAGCATCTAACTCTTCTGTCATAAGAATTTCAACAATGAGCAAAAATCCATATATGGCAACTTTAAAGGGAGAGAATCATCGAAACAATAGACAAGGAAACGACAAACCATCTACACTGCATACAATTCGCCTTCCAAGCGTTCCACTATCGCGATCGTCGTATTCACTTATTTCCACGTCCTAGAAGAACGTTGAATTTAAAAGCCATGTGTACAATCATTGCAATGCCACGAACAATAGCAAACGAACTATACCTCACTTAAAAAAGAAAATATTTCAACAACATCTGAAAAAGCGGTACTAAACCTTTTTTGAAACAAATCAAACTAATAATGCTAGCAGCAAATATCTTCTTTAGGTATGAGCCGAATTCCACTCTTCGCACTTATCTCTGCGTCATGACGCAATTCTAACATTACAGCACAGCACCGTGAAATAATTATAAATCTCTTCATCACGCAGTGTTTCAACACTTTTTCAGTCATATATAAACAAGTGAATATCATCATACAACGATCGACGATTCGCTGGCGACCGAAATTAGAGTGGAACGTGATGAGGAGCGTTTGATTTTGTTAGAGGTACGCATATGCACCTGACTCTGCAAATATGCGACGAGACGCTCCTTCTCGCGTATCGCCTGCTGGAGGGTGTCAGCACGAATCACCGCATCACTCTGCAACTCGGTATGCTCATATATTTTAACCAATCAACGAATCCCCTCTCGCGCAACTACAACTTATCACCGAGTCCGCAGGATCACAACGGCTGGCACTCCCTGAAGAGACACCAGTGACCGTTAGGACTCGCCGCAGCCTCTCATTAAATTGGTCAGAAAGAAATATTGCATCACAATACTCGAGGATAAATAAATCAATTAATATCACAAGGGCAAATTCCCAAGATAAGGCCAGTAGCTCTATCGGCTAAAAATTATCCACAAAGACCGGACTGCTAATCAAAGCCATACGATGACGGTCGTCTCATAGAAAGACCAAGTATCTATAGATTCAACTCGAGTTGGTTTTGATGAGTTATATGTAAAGTCGAGTTTATTATACACTGCCGGAAATTCCACAATTTTTCGAAAATGATAGACGATGTTCATTTTTGACTAAACATTATCACCTTTATCTTACAGATAATTCGAAGTGATCGAACCTATCGCCGAATTACATGAGCGCTAAAACGAAATAAAATCTTTCGAAAAACTCTACCTTGTCGTCTTTTGCTTTTGAGAGATCTCTACTGATTATGCTATTCATTTCCTTTAACGCTTCAACTTCTTCTTTGAATTTCTCGGCTTTTGCAATTGCCAATGCAAGACCATCTCGTAACTTTGCATTCTCCTCGATTAATGCTGATTGCGATTCCCGTAGACTGTTCACCTTCAAAACATAGGTATTGCTAGGCGATACCAACTGCAAAATGCTCTCTCTAAATAAAGCTTTTCAGCTTACGAATCTTTAAAAGGAGGGATTGTATGCTCAAGACAACCCATATCGAAGATGAAGCTTGTATCCAAGTTGAGAATATCTCTCAAAGTTATGTGGAGTGCTGAAAATGCATTCTACTTCAATTATCATGAACTGTAAGATAAGTACTCAAGAAACAATAAACGAGTAAATCTTATCAACTCGACTTCGCTTTTCAAATAATATAACAAATACCTCTTTGGCTCGCAGTTCGCATTCACCTTTACATTGCTCGACATGACGCTGTAGCGATCGTAAAGTGGTTTCTATCTGTCGTTTTTCTGTTTCCAATGCTTCAATCTTAAAATAAAATAGAAGCATATGAATTATGAGATTAGGTGATTATATACAAAATATTTATGCGTTTCTGGTACGGGAAAGGAAGGAAGAGAAGGAACAAGGGAAAGATAAGCAACAGAGATGCATCGCTCTCCTTCATTTTCAATAGATAAACAGCTTTTTGGCTATGAAGGCACAAAACACTGGTAGCAAACTTTGTAGCATCAGGGTAAGCTGCAAACATTAAACAAAAGAGCGTCGATTTCCTGATTAAATGCTACCTTGAAAAATATTTCGTTAAAATCAAATTCTTAGGGCGCAGTGTTCGCGGCGGAAATAAAGAGTTCAACTGCTCGAATAAAAAGTATTTCATCACTAAAAAGAGCAATAAAACAATTATTTCTTGTTGTAAATAAAACATATTTCTCAATGACCTTAATAGCGAATGATTCGTTCTCGGTGGCGTCTTTTTGTTTCGTTTCACTCATTTGCCGTGCCAATTTTGTCAGTTCTTCTCGATAGTCGGTGTGCGTCTCACGTAATTCTGCCTATAATATCACTCTGCTAAAGAAAGTCTATTTGTTTAGTTTAGCCATAGAAGAGCAATATTCCATTGCAGTCATTCGATTCTTCAGAAATTTCTAAACTGAGAACAAAAAACCGATAATACGAAAACAATGCGAGTTGAGCAGCTCATTGTAGTCGAATAATCGATGAGATATGCTGAGTTGCATCAATTATTTCGATTTCAACGTGAAATCTATCGGCGATGAGATCCTCGACTATAACCAAAAATAACTTGGGGAATCCTTTGAACTTTTCGCAACGAAATTCTTGGTTAGTCAGCAGCAAATTCTTGACCAATGACATTTACATAAATATGCAATCCACTTTTCTTTCTTATCATCTAAATTCTTACATCCTTCACAAATAAGCCTCCCTCCCTTTTACGATTTTAAGTTTTATATGCATAAGGAGATAACAAACAATCGAAAGGAACTCACTGTAAGATAGTCGATTTTCTTGATAAGACGTTGATTCTCTTGTAGCAATCTTATGTAATCGGCATCCGTCTGCTGATGGTTGTCCTTCTCACGACGCAATTCATTAAGTTTCTCAGTGGTTAATGATAGTCGCTCTATTGCTTTCTTACGACCAGCTTCAGTGCGTTTTTTCAATTCCTTCAATATAGACAATAACAAATAGATACGATCTTATAGCACTTTGTCAAATCTTTCACCAGATCTCTCATCTCTTCGCAGATATTTCTATTCGGTTCGAGACCATTTGCTATATTGCAATTCGGTTTGCCATTTCCTTCCTACATGAGAAACGCGACATTAACTTTTGAAGTCTTTTTTTTTTCTTCAATTTCTTGGTGCATTTTTTCGACGCCAAGATTTCGCCGCTTCGCCCGATATCAAGCAATTCCAAATAACTTCTTTGATTTACTTTTAAACAATAAAACAGCAGCCGATATCATTACTACTAAATAACTTCAGATGTAAATCGAAAAAGATCCTCGTTGATCGTTATTAAACTACAAACGGAAAGTATAACATTATAACATACCATAAGTTTGTCGCATTGTTCATCAAGAACACGCATCGCACTTCGCAACTCGTCATTCTTCTCACGTGCTTCGAGGAGTTCTTTTTGAAGTTTTTCAGCAATCGCCTTTTGCATAGTAAACTTCTCTCTCAACTCTTTCTCCATTTGTTCATACTGCAACAATAAACCTTTAGATCATGCAGTAATCCATTCGACGGTCATTTCAGCTCATAATGAGATGACAGTTCATAACGGAGCCTAGCTATCATTTAGTAATCACCCATAGCTTTGTTTGTTTAGTATTTGTTCGCTTAAATGGGCAACATCAACACTTCAAAATCAAAGTAAGCATCAATTACCAAAGCAGCTAAAACGGTTGCACAAGTTTTCTGAACGTCATAAAATCGAAACAACGACTGTACAAAAGGCTTTATGGGTTTAGATTATGGCGAAAATATAAGAAATTTCGTTGCTGCGACAGCCTTTGAAACGTAAACATCTAAGAATCCGTCCTCATGACTTTCTGTCACTCTCTGTATCACAAGTGCCCTATTGAAGTTTGAGAAAAAAAAACACTGATCATTCATGCAAATCACTATTCCCTTCAACTTTGCTCCGCTCAAGTGTTAGAACAAAAAGATATGCCAAACAGCCAAACCCATCAGATAAACACAATCCACGAATCATGCTATGAATCAAAACGTGACCCAATCATGAATTACCGAATATATTTGTTCGTGAACGATTTTTAACTGACTCCTTTGTTTCCATTCAGATATAATCACTTAAAGCGGAAACCAATAAGGCTTCATTTGATTCTATGGAGAAACTCGGCGCTATCCTCTTCAACAACTCGTACTCCTCCTCAATTAGCCCTCGAGGCCTTCCACTTTCTGGTTCTACCTAACAGCTCTCAACAAAAACAACCTTGTCAGTGCTGTGCACTGTCTGAAGCGAAATCGTGACCAGGCAACAGTGGTTTGTGCATTTCCAGAACAAATATTATACATGCTTGTACTAAAGGATGTCTTTAAAAAGCACTTCCATCTGTTGGGTTAGATGTAACTGTTTAGCGAGGCTATCTACATGAGCTTGTATGAATAATCGCATCACGATACCGCGATACACATTAAAAGTGTTGAATAAGCACAATCTTGCTTCGCTCAAAAACGATTAAATTACCTTCTCTTTAAGTGCACTCATAGATTCCATATTTTGGCTCTGCTTGAGTGAAACAAGCTCTTCTTTTAATCGCTCACATTCTGTACATCCCTCTTCCTTCACAGAATGTTCCCTTCGAGGCGTTTGAGTTGAGGCGCTATCGCCCTAAAATCACACGAAATCAGCACATTACACCAGCTTTCTAGTACCAATATCACACTTAGTATTTATCATACGTCACCTCTTCAGTCGAAAGTAAAGTTATGTAGAGTAGCTAATACCCACAAATCAGTGCTCTGAACTTATGCGATTGTATCAATCAAATAACACCAGAGGATCCTTAACGACAGAATTTTTGTTTAACTTTTCCTCACGATTTGCCTTTTTGAAGAGAGTAAATTTGTGGAAAATTTCTAGAATCCTCAAAAATACTCATAAATCAGTGAAAATATTGAGAGACAACAAAATTATGAATAATTTTCGATGTTGAACAAAGTGAAAAAAATCTTCCAAGAAGTGAAGTAATAATAAATAAATACGAAGAAAATAAAACACAAAAGTAACCTTATTAAGCGCATATGGATCTTCCCTCATTGCTTTTAACGCCCTTAAATGCATTTCTTGCCTTTCGGCTATGCGGATCTTCTCTCTAAGAGTAGAAAGCTCCTTTAGTAAAGATGCAATTTCAGCCTGAAAACGCTCGTTTAGAAATAAGTGACGAAACGGAAAGACTCAAACAACAATATATTAAGAAAACAGCGCCTTCTAGAAGAAATTGAAAAGGTTATTCAATATAAACATAGAAGGAGCAACCCACCTATTACCACAAATTTCGAACAAAAAATCCGCATATATAAGTGAGAATTACTGCCCAAAAGTAAAGCAGCATTGTCGGCGGCATGAATTTCCTCTCATAGATCTTCTACACAAAACTTTTGTGCCTTTAAAATCATTCACCTTCACGACTGTACTCTCAATATGCGAATATCATTTGAATGTTTTCTGAATTTGATAAAACATACCAATGGTTCACCAACCCTTAGTCTATTTCATCTGAGCATCCTTTCAGTCACACTCATACACTTGATCCTCTTCCGTTTTCCTATATTGCATAAATCTGGGCACCTTCTGCAACACTGACATGCAATGAATGAAGAACTGAGCTTAATTAATGAAGAGAAGAGGTGTATGGTGGTCGTGAGGACGATGTACAAACACTACTTTCGATTTCACGCTTGAATATTTCGAGAAGCGTAGAATAAATCAAAACCAGAGCGACACAAACAATCCAAACAATTTTGCTCACCGTTTCCATCGGCTCCATCTTTATTCGATTTTCCTCCTTCTGTGTGGTCTCAACAACTCGAAGCTTCTCTTTTAACGTTGCCACTTCTTCTCGCAATGCCGTTAACTCAGCCTATCCAATTATTACTGTTAGCGAAAAATAAAAAAAGGAAACGAATGGAACAAAATTTTGTATGAGTACAGAATCGAATTTTTTCAGTTCTCCGATTAAAACAGTAAGAAGATGTACAAATAAGATGCTAACCCAATATGATATATATAGACTGTTGCATTCGCATCTCAGTTAGCAGCAAATATTGAAAACAATAAAACGGCACAATTTCAGGGACAGTTGCTTCTAAAACGACCGATTTGTTTATACATTTTGCAGATATATGAAAAGCGGTGAAAAAGTTCAGTTTAGAATTTGCAAATCACAACTTTTCATTAGTAGTGTTTTCAGTCTGTTAAGTTTTTTTTTGCGTATAAAATTGGACAGGTCAGTTATGTGCTTGTTTCTAGCAGCATTAGCATAGTTCCCTCGCTATAAGACTGTTAGTGTAACAGATAGGCAAACAGAAAAAAAAAAACTCGAAAATATCGAAATTACCGCAATCAACATTTCATAAACCTTCTTTGAATAAAGCAATCAACTTGTCCTACTAGGCAGCGGTGAAGCAATAAACCAGGCTGCAAGCAAGAAAACTAAAACCAACTAAACCACCTAGACCATTAAAGAAAAGGCATTAATCCGATATGCAAATTTCCATTAAAAATCCTACATTTGTCGTCATGGTGAACTAAATTGTCGCATTTGAATAACAGTAACGGAAAGGCAAGAGCTATCTAAATGAATGGGTGCTCACCTCATCAGGCGCCTTCTGCTTCGCTTCCAAAAGCCTCGCATGCTCTCGTTTCAGCGCAATGAGTTCACACCTTAAAAATGCAAATTTGCATTTCGTTTCTGAAGCAAATAATCAAAAAAAAAAAAAAAAAGAACCACTGATTGATTTCTCTGACATCTAAACAATCTTCGTCGTGCCTCGTCAATATTACTTCGCTGATTCCTATTCTTGGCGCACTAAGAATAAAGCACAGCGTCAAACTAATATAATAAAAGCCATGTGAACCAATCGCGGGTCATTCGACCTAACATTCAACTACGAGGAATATGTCCAGAAGGATGTAAGCTAGGCAGAGTTTTATAAGCTTCTTAATTACCTACATGAGGCAATGAACTAAATCAATAGCAAATCAATTGTGCCACAAAGCAATTATTTACTCAAACCTTAACTACCTCTCAAAAATGAATTCCTGCTGACGAACACTTTCCAACCTTTACATCGATTTCATTCTAAAGTACAATTATGAACGAGATGCGCTATGATGGTCAGTGAGATCCTCCTACTTAGAAGATGCGCTTAGATAGAAAAAGCAGCACGAATTTTCTAATCTAATCCCTTCTCATCAACATTTTATGAAATGAGCTAAAATTGCTTTCTGACTATAAAAAATGAAAATCGATTGGCTAATTCTTGTGTTTGTACGTCGAGTCCTTCGCCATCAATCTATGAATTCATATTTCGTAAGCAAAAAAGAAGGATGAAATCAAAAAAAAATTTTTTTTCACAAGAGCATTGCATGAGTCAATAAGGATCCCGCGACTGCATAAATTCTTAATCAAAAAAGTATTTTTGCCTGCATGAAATCGTTTATATATGAGCTATGAAAGAGGTTCCTCGAGAGAAATCTAGTTTGAAGATGTCATTCTGGTACATAGCAACCTCCCCAAAGTTCATTAGCGCAGTTTCGTAATTTGCCGGTTGAAATTATTCGTGGGATAAATAAGCATGAAAATACAAATTTAAACGCTAGCAAACTGATAGGTCCAACACCTACTGAACTGCAAATAAAATGAAGAGAGATCAGTGTGTCTTTATTTCAACTAATCGGGCTCATAAACCGCCAGGCCGCCCAAAAAAGTATACCACTATATGATGAAAAATAATTGGCTCACCTAATTTCTGCTTTTTGCTGCTTGATTTTGCTGTTTTCATTAGCAAGATAGCGGTTGGTGAGTTCAGCACTGCCTTCACACTCCAACAATCGTTCTTCACTCCTCTTTATTTCCGCCTTCAACTCACTAACTTCGCCTTTCCATTTTTCCACTTCCTGTAAAATAATTTACAGTTTCAACGACAAGGGATTCACAAGCAGACAATCGGCAGGTTAGCACTTCTGGCGTTCTCAAGATGGTCATTGCCCCAAAACAAGAGAAGGTGTGAGAAAGGCTATGGTGACGATGATACATAAACATCCATGACCTCCTCCTCCACTCTCGTTCCACTCTAATATTTCAGTTTATAGAAAGAAGTCCCGATTGATCAAATGTGTTATATCCTTCAGTTGAAAGTTCAAAATTAGCATCTACAACTAAAGAGAAGTTAATAAGCAGCAGTCGAATTGACGGATAAAGGTGTGCTATACCAACATGAACGTTTTTGGGGCTTTTGGCTCCAGCGTATACATTTGTGCCTCACTTATGGACAATTAAAAACGACAAATAAATGGAAGCGATGTTATTCCTAAAACGTCTCATATTGCTAGTTGAAACAAACATGAATTTATTAATGATATGATCATTTAGTATAAGACTTACATTCCCCTATGGTTCCTAAGCAGAAATTATAGGGAAAAATTTATGCATACAGATCCGAAAGATATACACACCAATGCAGACAGAAAATTTCGAAAGCAGTTCACTAATCAAGTGCACGCCCTCCTCTGTACCTTGTTACTAGCAACGGAAATCCCGATTACGATATCTTCATATAAATAAAATAAGAGAACTAAGATATACGAAATTCTTTAAAAGATGTCGCGACTATACTCATTTCTTTTATGACATTCGCCAAAGAAACAACGAACGAAGAAAAGCAGCGCTGTTAATGCAAGTTGATGCATAAGATTACGGTCGAATGCACTGCGGAATGGTTAGATGGGAGCACCAACAATAAGGGCAGCGTGGCATTCGAAAATTGCGCACAACGGCATCATCACATACGACATTTCAGCTCTAATTTTATATCATCGCATAAAATCTTTGGTATCGTCTTTTAGCTATTTGTCGCGACGAGCGCACAGTGCTAAGTGCACTCGTCGCGAAAACATTCCCACGGAGACATCGCAAGAATTCAAAATTTCTTGCGACGTTGTTCCCAGTATCGGCCGGTGTTTTGAGACCGGCTGACACTGGGAACGAAGTCCACTGTCGGCTGGAGCGGCATATAAGCAGCCCCAGCCGACTGGTGGGCATTGGGGTGTAAAAGAGGGGTGTGCTGCCTCCCAACCGTCGTATTCCAACGTCTTGCTTCATCGTATTCCGATGTCGCCTCTATTTCGACCACTTCGACTAAGTTAATTCACCTTTTGGTAAACGGGCATTGCATTCTAATTATTAGCCTTTGAAGCTACATTATTACTATAAATACTGAACTACCAAATAGCGTCGAATTTCGACGTATCAAAAAGGTAATAAAGCCATGATGTTTGTTGCGATCATAACTGTACACTATAACTTTTCAACGAATTTAATTCACCATTATAAATGAAATCTACAAAAACGAATTTTAAGCAATCTGATTCAAGAATCGTCCATTACTGCAAAAATCCGTAACCCCACTAAAGTTTATATCAATTTTCTCTGTACTTTTGCACTCTTCGTTATGCAAAACAGGTTCCCTTCATTTTTCTAAACTGTTGATGTTTCTTACCTCCTTAAGGTGTTCCTCTCTATCGTTTGCTTCCTTCAATTGCTTCTCGAGGAAACCGTTCGTAGCAGTTAGGGCACCGATGCGATTCTCCAAATCTGATAAACGCTGCAAAATAATATCGCATTAATAATATTCAAATTTGAAACCAATTAATGAGTGCGAGTATTAACAAAGAGAGGGTAATATTCTTCCACATTAAACAATCACTTCATTCCCAGAGTAGATCAGATCACACTCATTGCTAGAAGCCATTCAGATTATGAAGGGGGCACCGAAAGATTTCATAAATTTTATGAATACTTCCTTCTGGCGGAAATTTCTAACTGCTGTAGTTGTTTTTTTTTTTTTCTAAATCTTTGGGTAAAGTTTCATCGAAAATTCTTTAGAAAATTCGAGCTTGAAATGGCAATCTCTTGCAAGTATCAAAAAAGTAACCCCCCAGTTTTGAGTTCCACCTGTTGATTCACAAGCAAATACGACAGAAAGTATTGGTGGGCGGCAGCATTGGCTACTGCATATCTGTTGAAGTTCACTCTGTCGGCCAGGCGGTCACCTAATTTTCCGGCTGAACCGAAAGAATAATTGCACTTTGTGCCAATCGAGGAAATTAACTACCACAGGCTTGTCCGTAAATACATTCAGATATTTTAATTGAAACTAGTCTGGTTTATCTGCCATTAAACTACCACTTCATTAAATTTCTTCAACAGCACATCCAATCTCTGCTATCATTTCCTACCTCCGATGTGCTCGTTATATTTATCAACAAGCCTATCCCCGATAAGACGCATGCCTGCAACCCAACACTTTCCAGCTATAAAGAGACCGTGCAAGCACACACAATGAATGGTAATCGCCATTCAAACAATAAACAAAATTGGCAATCAATTGCAACTGTTGTTTAAAAAGATAACGGCTGCCTTCTGCATCAGCATCCTCACAGTAGATATCGGGTGCAAATTCAAATAAGGCATAGGTTAAAAAAAGATTCATAAAGAAATACCTCATCACTACCCCTCAGGGCCTTCATTTCGCTGATCTGTGCAGTGAGTGATTTCACTTGTGACATCAGCATATCCTCCATATTGTTGGTTAGGTGCACATCTCGTAACGGTGTTGACATTTCCAAACGTGCTCGAAGTGATATTAGCTTAAATATAAAAACTTGATGAATTTTTTATCATATTTTATTCTGCAATCAACAATCTGCCCAGTCCGTTCCCCTTCTACTCTTCAGCATTCCCTGTCGGAATTTCTAATTTGAATTAAATGATAGAATCACATTTAAAAAACCGACACTTTGCTCTTCTTTTTTTGATTATCTCCACTTTTTGTATCTCAGAAGAATCAAAAATAAAACTATAAAAACGTCTTTGCTTTTCCACACTAAAATTGGAGCATATTGCTTGCTAAGGAAAGCATAACGCGTTTTACATTCAGCGCAATCTCATCGCAAAATAGTGGATAAGATTATTCAAAGAGGTAAATTAACGTGGTTGCCACGCCTCGCATCTATGCTTCGTGCATAGAATGGGTTCGTGAACATGCACTGACGTGCAGCATCATCAATAAAGACAAGAAAAACAGGTTTCCGCTATTTCAGATTACAGCACTCTTCTGATCCATACAGCTATGAAACAGATCATTGCGATAGGATGTTTGTTAGAAGAAAGTAAAACGAGTAAATTAAAAAAAAACGACAACAAAAGGGAAACTGGTTAAACTTTCGTTTACTAATCTCGACAAAACAAAGACGGCGAATGCCCCAAAGTTTTGTATATCGATGGAATGGCAAACTGCTCATTCTCTCTAACTGCAAAGCAATCACTATCACCATTCTTCAAGAGATGTTAGCATAAAGAAACGTCTGATGGCATCTTCCGGGACTGGAGAAGAGATCGAGAGGGAAAGGCAGCGATCAAAAAATTGCGAATATTTTGCTCTAAGTCTAAAAACGTGTACCGTCCGCAGGGAAATGTTTGTAACCCCTCTTTTTGATAGCTTTTCCATTAAATTTGTTCACTTTCTTATTGAGCAAATAACTCTGTTGAAATGTCAGGGTTTCGCATCTCTATGAATGTGTTTGTTGTTGCTTAAAATTATTTGAGTGCGGTTTCGGATAAAAAAGCAGTGAGCTCGTTGAAGGTCAGAAGCCTTCTACCACAAAGCAATGGTCCCTTCCTTGGCCATCTATCGATAAGTTTTAAACCTATAAAGATGCTCGTTGAAAAGCAGAAGAGGGTGAATTTTCTAGAGGCAATTATAATCTAAGGTCACATTCGATCAATAACTAATCAGTAAACTTAGATCAAGTCAATAAGCGATCACCTCAGCGTCCTTTGCAGATATTTCGGCAGAAGCACGAGCGCATTCTTTCATGTGCTCTTCATGACGTCTCTGAGAGTCTTCCAATGCAGCACGCACCTCCTCCAATCCCTCCAATATTGTATCCTCACGTTGACGCATCTGCAATCACAGACAATGTTCGCATATTCATCACTTTCTAGTAACACATCTACTACTTTTAAATGACCAAATCACACTGCGATCACCGCAATAACGAAGATACCTAATGAGATGGAGTGCAGGTATAGTGCACTCATTGCGATGCACTACTCAACAGCCTCCGAGAGAGCATCTTTTCCAACGATGAATCTTCTAAGATTCTCCGTCAATCTATGAATCGTTTACCGCTATACGGCAATCAGATATTCATTAATGTTATTACTATCTATTTTACAATTTCGAGAATTCGAAGGGCAATTGCTCAGACGATAATCGAGGTTGACGATAACTGAAGGTGAAACAATTATACTTGATTGAAGGCGAAAGATGCTGAATTGAAGGAATCAAAGGTTAAACAGCCATTATCGAACGCGCATATATTTGAAAAATAAAACATTTCTTAAGGAAGGGCAGTTCCAAAGCTCATTTCATATTTGAATGAAAGTCAACACCAAAAGAAGCCGTCGATAGCGAAGGAGCTCTGAGCATGAATGTCACTATGCATAAAATGTTGCTGAGCAATGCTCACAGAGTTCGACATCTTGCACCATTTCATTTTCAAGCAAACTCATCACAACCACTCGAAAGATGCTTCCATATTTCACTGATCCAATAGTTCACATAAATCGAATTGAAAGAGATTTGTTGATCGGCGATCCAACAGATGTCGACAGAATATGAAATTCTAAAGGCTCAACAATAACGCTGCCCTAGCTTCAATAACGCCCAAAGCGAGATTATTGGCAGATATGACGTCCAAATTTATAAAGGCATATAGAACAAACCATTTTGAGTTTTGCCTCCAAAGTTGTAAGTTTCCTCTCACTCTCTACTCGTTCCTCTTCCATTTGCATTCTTAGCAAACGCTCTTTCGCTTTCCAATCAACTCCATTCGCCCTCCTATTCGCATCTTTTAACTCTTCACGCATTTGCTCGACCATTTCCAAACTTTCATCAAGTTGTTCTCTTCGTTTCGCTATTTCTTTTTCCTTCAAATATTTCATTTGATCTACTCGATAATCATACCAACTTCAATATACATCATCACCACATATTTTTATTGTCGCAAATAACTAGCACTAAGTTATTTGCGGTTCCTATATGTTGCAATGCTATGATGCCAAAAGAAACCAAAGTCCATTTACAGCGCTAGCCGAGCTTATTGCCGGTAATTGCGAAAGGCAACTCTGATACTTAACACCGATGATCGTCTATTGGCAGTAATTGCAAATGAAACTGTCTTCAAATAACAGAGACTCCTACAAACTCTCTTTGCTATATTGCATCAAAAAGAAGGAACATAAGCCTAGCAATTGGCTATCAAATGTTTCAGTCAACCGGCATGGAATACATTACGATGAATTTGGATCTTCAACTACTTAACGCTGTATACAATTTGGAATATATTTTAGATTATGCGCTAATGCATAAGCATAAAATGCCGATCCGATTGCAATAGCAGAAGCAAGTACCTGATTCAGGCAAAGCGCCTTTTGTGTTTCCAAGATGGCACGTGCCGAAGCAGCGTCCTGCCTTGCTTCCGACAGCTCATCACTGAAATAATCGAAAGGTATACACAATGGAAACACTGGAACTCTCTCACTGTTAGCGGACAATAACTACTCACGCACAGCCACATTAAAATACACAGCAAAGTCATTCTCATCACTAACAATAACCAATTCTCTACGAAGTTATGACAGAACAATGGCAAACAAAAACGCCTCCCTCACCGTCCCTCCCCCAGGCTTGCACTCCCTCGCCTTTAATTACCAAATGTTTATAGTTAGTTATAGGTAAAAACAACGCCTCGAATTAGAAAAACGTGGACGATTTGAGTTGGGGCGGATGGAGGAAGGGAAGAGAAGGGAACGAAGGGGAATGGAGGGCGAACGAAGAAGTGATAACGTAAGATCGTAATAACAGACGCAGATGAACAATGATTAACTTATATCTATTGCAGATAAGGACCACCTTAAGTAGTCTTTCAATTTTTTGCACATCGATACCTCCTGCAATCAAATTCATTACGATAATAAAAGAACATAAACGTTAAGAGCTTATATTTAGCCAAATTATTGCAAATTTTACGAAGGACTTAAAGAGGAATTAAATCCGAAAGTATCAGTTAAAAATCATCGACAAATATTTTAGGTGCAAAAAATGGCTGAAGCGAGCGAAACTGGTAAAAAGAAGCACAGAAAACGACTACCAAAGGAATTACCGAAGTTGTTGAATGGTGAAATGAAGCACACGTGTCTCCTGTTCGGAGATACGATGACTTGTTGACAAAAGAGCACTTTCATCCATTGGTACCTTCGATTGCAATTGACCTTTCAATTCCTAAAATGCAAAAAACTTTCCCATATTTAACTTATGAAATAAGCAAGGCCCCTTTAGATGCGAATTGAGAGAGGAATGATATATTCAGACCCGACAATCTGAGGGAGACGTCAAGTTGGTGACTCATTTTTTGAGGACAACAGCACAGGTATCATAGGAACTTTCAGCATCATTAGAGATGGAGATAATGAACACGGCTATCAAAAAATAAAGAAAATACTAGCTCATAGGTGAGTGAATAAAATTCAAAGGAAGAATGGAGGAGAGGCAACGAACCTCGATCATATCTGCTTGCTCCTTCACTGTTTCCTCCAACCTCAACACATCCGTTTTCAACGTCATAAGAGCGTTTTCTTTTTTCTTTAGTTCCATTTGATAGTTTGTATCCTATAAAATAAACTACTGCTATTACGGCGATCAACACGACTCAACATCAACTTCATCAGCTAATTACCATCTCAATGGAATAAATGCAATGTTTTCTTGTCTTAATAAATCTAAACAATAGCTTATAAATGTGATCGCTAGTTGAGATTAACATTAAAATAACGGCTGAAAATTCGACTTGGAAACTTTCCTATTCAAAAATAAAGATAATAGGTTATATTAAATCTGATGGATCATATACGATCTAAAAAGAATTATTTCAGCAACGTTAGAACATCAAAGGTATATATACATCTCACCAGGACTGATCATCTTAGGATTTCAAAGTCATACTCGTAAATGCCCCATTCAACTACTGTATTATTGTAGTGGATGTAAGCGTTGCGCACAATTATGTTATATTATGTTATTATGTTATAAAGAGTCACAATGTTTTCCATTAGATATTTCATGCAACTATTACTGTGTTGTCAATGAAGATAAGTTGTAAATACTGTAATGATACCTCGTTTGACGATGAAGTAATCTCTGATGATGAACCAATGATGTCGCATTCCATTGTGAACACACTTTCAATAAACACCTTCACAAAGATCACTATTAGTGAGATATACAGCAATGCTTCGCATTAGATGTGTTCAAGATGAACAACGTGATGCCAGAAATTATAGGCCGTTCTGCAAACTTTTCATTAAAATTACATTCTTTTACTTGGTCAATTATGCTTATCTTTCGATGATTACAACGATGAACGAATGAACCGCACCGTGAGGAGGGAGGCAGAAGGCGTAGGCGCAGAAAGAAGTTAGACTGATAGTTAATATAAAGCAATATCAAATAGAAGGATATATGGATATTCGCAAGCAGTTATTTATCCCATATGGATGACCGAAAATTCAATGATATTCTTCCTTCGGGAATTTCTCTCAGGCATAAGGAAATTTAATCGAGATGGGGAATATCTCTTTTTCATATAATATGTATCACCAAAACATTGCTCTATGAACAACCGCAAATATTACCTCTCATATAATCAACGAGGAATACTTCTTTTATAAAATGGATGAGTAGCAAAGGGAATTAACGATGCATCGACAAGCAATCGAAATGCAACGAGTGATCGATCAATGAATTAATCTAATGGTGGCAATATTTTCATCAATATCCTCAGATAATGTTAAAAAATTATAATAAAAATGCATTCAAAAGTTAAAATAAATATTTTAAATGAATGACTGCTCATTGCATTTTTGTGATTAGAAATTTATCTAATGTATTTATGGCAATAGAGATTGCCTTAATGAATCATATCATTGACCATAAACATTGAGTTTTCCACTGACAAAAATGATTTACTAAAAGATAACAATAAAGGAATTTGGGAAATCATTATCGATGAAGAGTATAATGCTAAGTTGTGTTAAGATAATCTACATGATAATAAATTATTATAATGCCCTACACACTATTTCATATTGATCGATCAAGTTCGAAAGCGATTAATTTGAGTGTCTATCTTCGTAGCTGCAATAAGTCACTTCCCATTTGATGGATAGATCAAAAATTGACGCTTCAAATTTAATTAACGGAAGATCGAATATATAGAGAGATCAAAATTCTGAGATAAGCACATATACGATAAAAATACACAAATAAGATATTACCGTAGTTAGAAGCATTACTGTATACCTCATTTGCATAACTTCCACAGAGTAGAAAGGAATGATAAATGACAGCCCAATCACAAACAACAGTTTCGATAAGAGGTGTGATGGGTACATTGTTTGGCATTTAATCGCTATGTCCATAATGGATTGCTCTTTGTGATTATTGCATGCAACTCTCCCTCAAGGTATCGCCTGATAGGTCATGTGTGAAAATAAATCTTTTATGATGAAATTCCCTTGTTGGATTGAATCCATCTACTATAAAATTGTTACCAGCCGGATATGACAACAAGTAATTTTTAGTGACAGCTGTGATCGCTGCATTTCTTCAACTGAATTTTGTGCGTCGATCAACGTCGCTCAATTTTCCTGAACCTTTCACGTCGACCTTCAACTCAATAATGTGACAAATTTCCTATCATTAAGATTCGCCCTAAAACCTTGCAAGCGTCTTACGGAGCCGAGCCGATCTGCACCATCCTCGCTGGGATATATGTGATACTGAAATACGGTTATACAAAAGTGTAACACCCAAAGAAATCTAACGAAAAAAACTTGCATCAAAATTACGAAGAAAAAGCACACCAATTGGCTATAGGTCAGGCGAGAACAGTGCGCCACGTAGGGTAAGTCAAAGAAGATCAAGAGGGTGCAGGCGGGTCAAGTGACTGCCCGGCATGTGTCATGAGGCTGGCCTCAGGTCAGTCGGGAGGGTATAGAAGGGCCTGATATGCGCTCACGAGCTCACTCCAGCTTCTAGACTGGTCTAAAGGCCAAGTGGGCCTAGCGAAGGCCGTTAATATACGAGAGAGAATGGGCCGCGGTGAAGAGTCGATTGCGGTGCCTGTGCCAGCGATCCAAGCTATCCAATGTTTCTTCATGTTTGTCACCTTATTGTTAACGTGTGATAAACTGTCCACCCCTATATGTTGTCTCGCAAGTTACTTAACCGCAGCTCGACAGAAAATGAACACCTTCAAGGAGATCGGGATGGCTAGACGAGTGAGGGAGTTGACTCCTACAGGGAAACATATTCGACCAATCTAATAATGAGCATTAATGATTGTAGATTATTTTGAAAGTATTTTACAATAGAGGTTTCGAGAGAGAGAGAGCTTATATTTAAATATGAGCTAAATAAGTTGGATGCGAACTGCAACCGGTTATATATGATCCGTTACAGTGATTAGGACAGTGACCACTCAACTAGTTTACAAGAGGAATTGTTGGGTGAATTCGAGAATGACACAACAAAAATCCATCGAAATAGCTAAGAAGATTTCGCTGGAGATATGATAGAATGGAAACATAGAATCCCCACATTGTTGTGAGAGGATTCTACGTCTCCTCCATTTGTTGTCATTCAAGATAACTGTATTTAATTATCCATCTCATGGCTATGTTATTCTTTTGTCCTTTATCCTTGGTCCTTTGTGTTCGCCTCGTCTTTGCCCTTCATCTTTGCGTTGCCTGTGCCTTTGCCTTTGCCCTTACCCTTCCCTAGCGTGAAAGGGGCCCTCATTTATTTTCTTCCGCATTTATTTGCGACAGGAATTGCTCGAACACAAACACTCTCAAAAAATATGCAAATTTTAGAACGATATTCCTAAAAACAAAGCAACCAAATTCCCGTCCATCAACGATGCCTTTTCACAGTTTGATGTGCTTCCACCCACTGAAAGATGTTTGCCGACAATTCCATTCCTGATCACTAACGTTGCTGCATTTCGATCATCGATTGGTCTAATGCTTCGAGAACGACTTCTTAGTTGTAAATTATATACAGACAGCACAAATGAGTATAAACAGACAACAGAAATAGCAACATCAATGCAACACGAGAAGCGCGGTCCATCAAGTATAGCATGCAGGAGTATTATGGAGTTTGTTGCCACCTAAAATTCAGAGCAGTAAACAGACCCGTGGGCCACGTTAATGATGATATTGCACCCACTATGGATTCATGCAATCAAAAATTCTACTTCATTGTCTATAATCCCCTTTCCACTTCCATGAACTACTTGCTGGACGGAAGACAATTTTTTGAAGTCATCAATGGTATAATCACCGTCTCGAAACATTACGAGAATCAACAAAAGTTGGAAACACCACAAACTTGAAAGCGGAAATAAATGTGCAACAACTTATGCAAATTTTTGAATGCAGGACGCTTCAAATTTTTGAATTTAAAAGATGAAATTCCTTTGAAGAGTTTTATTTGAAGACGATTGTTTACTTACAGCACAAAACCGTTGCATCAAATCATCTTCGTTCAATTGGGATCATTCAACAGTTAGGTTATTTGTGATTTGTGCCTTTGTTTTACGCAGAGATATTAGAAAGAGATGTGGAAATAACTCATAGCAGCCTAACAATGATTTCAGGACGTAACAAATTAAATATCATTATAGGATGTTTTAACACCTCGAAGGAACTTTTCCCGCGTTTATAACTGTTTCAAATCCAACGGATTTGCTTGAAGCGTATAGGCGATGTTGGTACTTTAGAATGATAAAATAGAGTATTTTAAGGAGTGGAATGTTGCCAGAATATATGCTAGTCGAAAGATTATTACCAGACAGCTGGTGTTGTGTGCACATTTCGCAAACTAATTTCATGAAATGGCGATGTATACTCATTTGCCTAAATTAGAGTACTCGATGGCAATAATTATAGAACATAGCACAGATACATTCGGCACTCTGAAATTGCAAGAGATGCTGTCGATGCGACAGTGTGAACAAGATTGTGATGTGCGGATTACGGAAATATTTAACGGAAATGACCCGTGGCGGAAATGGCTTAGTGCAGCATTTCATAGTGTTCTTAACATTTACGACCAAATGCTAAGCACTTGTCATGGAAGGTTTTTGCCTATATTTGTGCCCATTAAGCCATCGGGCAGCTACCTAAAGAAAAGCAGCGATAATCCGATGAACTTAGGAAACAACGAAAATTGAAAAATATGCCGAAGAAAGAAACCGCCAAAAAATCGACCCTGTTTCACGCATTCGTCACACTATTGCTGAATGTTTGTCTCACTGCTGACAGCTGGCTGTGATCGTTCCGAACGTGGGCACAAACCTTCCGAATCTCGACACGTGACATCGATTGTAGCCTTCCCTCATATTTAATCAGTCACTAATATGTCTGCTGTTGTAAACCAGATATTGAACCACTATTTAACTTCCCAACAATCTGAATTTACCCAAGTATTCATTTTTATACCACTCATTTTTATACCAGTCACCTTGAAAGAAGTAGTGGTAAAATATGCTGGAAAGTTGCATGTTGCGTGATAACATCTTATTGCTCTCACACTCCAACTGTCTGTAGTCGACTATTATCAGCCAAGGTTTGTGTGGAACCAGCCTTCCGGACTGCCTTAGGTGCCTTCCATAACTTTCCATGTAACGCAGTTAACTGAGTTAATGCCATTTTGGTGGATTGCTTCGAAATGTGGTGTCCAGTTTTGTGATTTTAAAGAAGAGACCACAAGCAGTCGTGGCGCAAATGACCGAGCACGTTATGAAGGAGGACATCCTTGCAGAATTGGCTGTCTCAAACTGTTCGTCAAGATGTGAATTGATATAATATTTAAGCGCTCATCGAATGCCTCTACTAAAGGATACGCAAGTGGATTTATTCGCTTCTGAAAGCGAACTTCCAGAGTGGCGATGCTCAGAATGGAGCTGTGCCAACCGAAGTACCACCCGCATCGCAGATTACTGCTCTCTGCCCTCGGTGCAGTACAACCTGCCTCCTCTCATCAAACTCAGCACTTGTCGCATTTCATTTCACCTGGTATTTATCTGAGATCTTTTAATTTTATTTCACATTATCTCACCCATCTCTTCATTGACCCTATCTACCGGATAAAACAAACATCCAAACATTCTGTTTTTCTATGTTCTCTAGAGGATTTGTTTTCTCCAAATTTTCACTTTTATCTTTTCTGCGGGAGAGATTCTCTCTTCAGAATGTTTTCTGTCTGAGATAACGTAGGTGAGGATAGGCAAATCCATGCTAGAAGCTGCTCGATGGGCGAGTGATCAGGAGAATTCAAAGCCAAATGCTGTTTTTTAAAGGAGAAGACAAAACCTTGCAGATGTGATCTGATCCAAAATGAAGGTATTTGATGTTAGGTTTTTTTTTTTTAGTTTTGCTTCTGTGACTATGAGGTTTACATTGGTTTATTTTTAAACCATAAGCAGGTTTTATAAAGAATGGCACGTATCGCATTCTTCTTACATCTGCTCTAAGTCATCTCATTTCCAGCTGAATGACGAAGAAGGAAATACAATGGTATTCGGTTGTATACGTATGCTATTCTCACGTATTATGAACGCTTCAACGGAAACACTAATGGTTGACTTGGATCGGTGTCTCTGCTATATTTCAATGGCCGCACAGGTGGAGTGCTTTATTTAGGATTGTTTATTTCTAGAGATCGTACCGATTGTTGGCATATTTTCGTTGTTCTGAATTGTGCGCTTACAAAATTTAAGGTGTTTGGTGTGTGGTTATTGTTTTGCAAGTATAGCGATGAGGTTGAATATTGCTGTTAATAGGTTATATAGAAGGATTGGTCTTTAGGTTTTTAGTTTTAGTGGCTATCGAATTGAAACTGCAATTCGAGCAGTGACGCTCATATACTGCAACATCCACTCATGCATACACTTATGCAACCGCACTTGTAAATGTCCATAAAAACAGTGAGGTGACGTTTAATAAAGTGTTCATTAGCATTCAGCCATTTTTTATGGCTTGTTTGTGGCACTTGCTGGATGGATAGATATACACAAGTTTTTGTCTTAGTAGATATCTCGACGTTGCACCTTTTGCAAAGATAGATGCGTATATCCTCGATTCATCGAACTCTCTTTATTAGTGATTTTATTTCTGTTGATTTGAAATGATGTTTGTGTAACAATGGTGAGAATTGATGAAATATTTAATTTCAGAATATGCAGTTGGCTGGCAAATCGTATGTGGTATCACTCATTGCTCGACAATTTAGAGTATTCTTGGTGCAAATCGGCACTATACGTCGTTATGTGCTAAATAGTATTTCCATTACCACAAGGAGCATTGAAACAGTTTGTTAACATTATCCATTTTTCACTTTGAATGCTTATGTGGTATTATCATTCGGTAATTAGTGCAAGCAGATGATTTATTAAAGGTATGCTTGAAGAGATCTTTCAATGATATACTCATTTTAGAACAATTCGGATTTTTAGAGCCATGAGAAGCTGAAAAGCATCGCTCAATATCGGATATAACTAAAATCTATTCATTGACCATTGAAATTTCATAACGAATTAGTTCGTATTGCCGCTATTCCTTTTTGCTTATTTTTAATAGAAAACTATATATTCTTAGTGATCTCATAAGTACTCAAAACTTCTATGATAACTGTAGAAGGATGAGAGGCAATGTTCTGGAAAGCAAAAGAGGTGACCTCATAATATTAAAAAAAAAATTGTTGATTTCTATTGGAGTGACTAACAAATGAAATTTGCGAAAAATTTGATAACCAATTTCGACAATGATCCATTAAGAATGTTTGAATGTTAGAAAGTATTTCCGGCAAATTTTACTTGGAATTAATACCACAGAAATTTTTAACTTTACTTTCAAAAGTTGTGGTTTGTGAAATTACCAAATTGTCGTTATTATCGCAACGAAATTTTACTTTCGTCGGCTGTTTTTTTCCCGTATAAGTTTGATTCACCTATTTCGAGCATAAAGACATGTAAGAGGTCCTATTGCATGAATCTATATTTGCCTAACTATGGCTGATCCATTGGAGTCTATAGATGCTCTCAAATGTGAATGTTTAGGGGATTTGCTGTTGAATAGTGAAGTGACAAACTTTGATTGCATTTCGAGAAACCCGATGGGAAACAATTTTTGATGTCCTCCTTCCTCCAATTGTTATTCATTGTTTCAGTGTCATCCTTGTATCCCTCTTTATGTCATTCGACTCCTTCACAGGTGCTCTTCGTCTGAAATTTATCTTCTTTCATTGCTGCATTACTAAACATAATAAGCTGAGCGTTTTTTAGAACTATCCTGCCCACGCAGTATTAATGGTTTGGATGACCGCCTTTCGAGTCTTTAATCTTCTCAAAGGTTGTGTTGCATTTTGATCAATTGTTTTTTGTTTTTTTTTTGTATGTTCTCGATGATTTTTCTACTTTCTTTCGGGTGAAATATTTGTTTATTTCTTGTATTCTCTCGGTGACAAGTTTCTGCTGGAATGTTTATTTCAAATGACTATAATTCTGTTCTTATTCTATATTAACTATGATGGAGTTGCAATTCTCATATCACTGTCCCTTTTTTTGGCCATTCTATCCCATTGATTGCAATGGCCATCAACGAAGTCTGTAATAGACGGTTGTCTAGTTGTTGCTGATTAATGAGTTGGATTAGCGTCATTGATAGGCCTTTAAATGCGTGGACAAGTTACCTCATCCTTTGCCATCGAAGTTGTGGTGATGACTAATTCTACTCGAATTTGAAAAGGTTTATTTTTACTATTTTACTTCATATTCAAGTAAACAATTTCCACTTTATACTGCAGCTGGCATCTTTAATATTATCACGCTAATGACCTATGAAGAAGTGGGAAAACGCGCCAGATACGCTGCAGCGATGGCGTTGTATGCGCTTTGTGCAATTCAATTCAAGTCACTGTGTTAGGTAAATATTCTAAATCAGTAAGGAGCTAACCAGTATATCTCCTTCCCTCCTCCCCCCCCCCCCCCCCCCCCCCCCGCTCTCAGGTTACGGATATCACAGCCGATAACTCGTTTAAGCGCATGTTTATACAACGTTTCCAATGTGATTGTGTATCGGGGAAGAATATTGAGGAACGATTTAGTGGTTGTATCGGTTTCTTGTTGATGGAGCTAATAATTGAAATGTTCATTGTTTTCTGCTCCAGGTCGAATTGCATTCTGAATGTTGTTGTTAACGGAGTCAATAGGTATAGCAAAGTTGTTGCGCTCATTCTTCGATCGGATCGTTGAATGATGCAGTGGATATAGAAATTAATATCACACCAATATAACGTTGATCTCATACATGTTCTTTGCAGATTCAGCAGTTGACTTCGAACTTTTATATCCAATGGGAGAATCAAATGCCAGTGAACAAGTTGCCACACTTATTGCCTATGGCCTTCTGACGATTGCGATGATCACGGTACGTATTCATGTTTATTAACTCGCTATCAGCAATAACGAAGTCCAACTTTACTATCGGCTATATTTTCTGATGTGATGTGAATAAGTGGGATCTCATTGTGAAGCAGATTACCCACAAATTGTTCTTTAATTCGAAAGGTGCATTAAGGGTTAAGTCGATAAATGTTGCTTAAAGCGTTTTATTATGCTTTTAGAAGTGATATTCCTCACTCATCCTTTATCGATTCTTCATTCATTTACTTTGTTGAGCAAATTAAATGCAACGATGAATTTGTTTCTGTTTGTGTCGATTTTCTTTACACCTTTAAACTTGAAGAGACAGATTTATAGCTGCACCACAAGTGCAATCAGTTGTTGCAGGAGCGACCTTTTATATGCAAATGCGCTTGTATTGCTTGGCAACAACTTTATAGTTGTATGAACGATTCCTTTTGGCGAATGTTTTCACAACTTTTTCGGCTTTGCATCGGTACTGTCACCTTTGAATACCCGACAAATCTTTCGAGCGGTTAGTATTTCGTTGGTTACAATCAAATATAACATATAATCCAGCTAGCTGTTTTTCTATTCGATTGAAATATCTTTTCGTTTAGTTTACTGGGGTGCTAAATTTTATTGTGGTAGTAAAATTTTTGATTGGTAATGCCATCTCATTTGGCAAACAACTGAAGAACTCATAGAAGTCGCTAATAAGAGCAGAGCCGGCAAATTGTGTTTCTTTTCTACTTTATTGAAGTATATTTTAGAGTGTTTTTTGTAAAATATTCCGTTTATAAGAGGTTGAAATACCTTTTCACCTTACAACTTAGTCACTTTCAGCAAAACAGCAATTAGAAAGCGAGGTGATCGAATGTCTGCCACGCTCTAGCATCTTCCTCTGAGCCATGAGCCGTCTAACTTCAAGGAGGAATGAACGGAGTAAAATCTCTGTGTGATAATGTCTCACCTCCTCACAATTTGCATAATATATCGACACTGTTGTTGAGTGTTTTGAAAATTTTTATTCTGCAACATTATATGGCCATAACGTTTTATCAGTATTAAATTTACAATGCTTATCCTTTCTTCAGCTGTTTTCAAGCCGTTTATATTTGTTCGGTTCTTTGCTTTTTTATTTCACGTCAAATAGTAGGAGATTCTCAAACGAGTTAAATTACATCCAACATGGAAATGCGGCAAAGTTTCTAACTTTTGCAAACATGAATTTATAATTTTTCATAGCACAGGGCGTTTACTCAACTGCTCGGCTTTCAGATTTTTTTTTCAACGTTTCATTTCAGCGATCTTTCAACTTTTGCCTGAGTGAATTGCTTATATGTTCTTTCGAACAGTCAGCTTGGAGACACTCTTTAAAGGGTCTGTATAGCATATTTGACAGTAGTATTTTTCGGCAAGAAGCAGTTTTCAGTAATGTTTTTGGAACTTTATGAAGCACGTGACAGCATTCCACCAGAGGCATTTTTGAATGTTTTGTGCTCTCTCGACTTGCAACCTACAGACATTCGCCTTCCATCAGGTTTATGTTTCGCTTTTTTCTTCATAACCGCACTTCAAAAAAACATTCATCTATAGTTAGGCATTAGCTGGTTAAGGGCAAATCGTCTTAGCAGATGTTTTCTTTGTGCTTCAGTGGTGCCGTGATTGTTGCCTTTAAACCGTTCCTGTCGCCGCTCGAGAGTTGCCCGTCGATGTATCCTTCTGGACCCCTATTGAACTGTCGCGCCGCTTTTATAGCGTTGTTGAGATTCGTCGTTCCCATCCGCATCCGCTGGATATCTTGATGGCGATGTTTTCGTTTAGCAATTGTCGAAGTGTGTTGTGAGAGCATTTGAAGTCTTAGTCACATTGTTTTGTCATTCGGCGCTCATGAAGAATTTGGTTCGAAGATTGCTTCGTAGGTTCCGTTCTTTGGTTTTTCAATTCTTTTTTACTTGGATTGTTTTGTGAAATACCATGATTTGCACGGGTATTTTTTGTTCTGCTACCGAATTATGAAAATGCCTCTTAACATTTCATTTTTCGTCAAATATTTTCATTATGAATGCAGCAGATAATGCGGCATAAGTGGTGATACGTTATTTTTTAGGTAAAGCAATGAATAATTGTTTGGAATGCTTACGACAAATTCTTTTGAAGACAACCGATCATCGAAACGCTTTAATGTAAGGCTCATTGAACTTTTTTCTTTTGATATTCATGCATGGATGGATGCTTCACTTCATTTATTCAATCATCCTTATAAACGATTATTCGATCGTTTAATTTGAGAAAATATTGTTGAAATCGTCACAAGGGCAAAACATCTCGAACTAATAAGTATCGTCGAAACGTTGAACTAGTCATCATCGAAAGCCACAAAAAACTGAATTGCAGATTGTCTTTCGACGATGTTTAGTTCATTTTTTTTATGTCAAGTACCGCCAGAGAAGGAAATAAGAGATCAGAGATCTTTAAGGATCGGTCACATATGATTTTTAATGGATATANGGGGGGGGGGGAGGTTGTGTCTCTTAAGGATCCGTCAAACTTTGGTTGCTTCCAGGCATAAAAACTGGCGTCATTGTTAAAAGGCTTTATCTGACGGATATTTCCCATGTGGAGTGCTTTTAGAGGAATTTTTTTAAATATACATTTTCAAGTGTTACAAATCATTTTCATTCATTGATACTTTTTTTTTTCATTTTGTTGAGATCTTATGCAGTTATCGTGTTTCGGGTTCACTCTCCAACGAAACGATTTAATAAAAAATTAAGAGCAGAAATCGTTTAAGCTCAGCAAGTTCAATACAAATATATGTTTGGGAGAAAGCTTGGGGGGCGGGAGGGGGGGGGGGGATTTCTTCGGGGTACATTTTTGCTCTGCACTGTTCCTTTGGCTTCAGTTGATGGGCCATTAGGTCAGTTGATGCAGAAAAGTTCAAACAGTTGAATTCTCTTAAATGGGTATCCGTTGATGGTACTTGTAAATGATGATTATCATGGTTTATGTCGCACATTTATGCGCATTTTCCGATTGTTTATTTTTTTATTTTTTTATTTTTTCTTTGCAGCCGGCTTTATGCGTTCTTCAAAGCAAGACGTGCAGAGGAGTTGGCAGGTGCGGAATCTATTCTGCAACACTATTTTAATCTTTTATGCGCCAAAATCATGGAACCCTCTCCAATAAGCACGGTTTATTGTTTTTTTTTTTTTTTGTTTTTTTTTTTGAAGTTGCCTAACATCTTTTATATCGTACTTCTAATGCCGCATTACCTTAAATTGTAGTTCTTTCCTGTTGGACAGTCTGATCCCCATTATGAATATGTAAATTTCTCTTTATGCTAATATCAATGTGGCACTTTGTTGGTGGTCGCGCACGTCTCTCAACCATAGACATTTTGTAGTCTACATGCAGTGGACATAGAGATCAGTTATTCTATCTAGTTTTTTCCCTCATTATGGCAAACATATCGGTTTGGTCGACATCTTGTTCCTATTCACTATGCTTCTATACAATTTTGCGCGGAATTAATTGAGAAGATTTTAAGTCTTTCAAAAAGAATGATATCTGATGATGTGCCCATCTTCGGCTGCACAATTGTTTTTAAGTATATGAAATCCTCAGGAACTTATTGGTGTTCGATGATGTTTTTGCAACGTTTTTTAAACATATTTTTCTCGCAGCGTTTTTTCAATAACTTGTTTTTGCCGTTCATACTTCATTTGGGAAGTTGTTTACTTCTCTCGTAATAGGTGACGTACTCGTAGCAGTTTGGCTAACTTTTGAGACAGTAGTTGTATAGGTCAATTCACTCTATATTCTATGAAATTCCTGATTTTTCACTCTCTCCTGTCTTTCATGAACGTATATCTCTAGCTTAAGTTATATCTCTAGCTTAATCTTTGCCACAACCAGACGGTGGTTGATGTATGTTTCTTTAGTGGCATGCATTTGAAGAGTATTGCATTATTCACTGGGATGTAGCCTATTTCATTTTGGGTCTTCTCCAAGTTTACTTCTTGATTCGTTCTTTACTTGAAAAAAAGTACTGCTCGTTTTCGTCGTATTGTTTTTGCCAAATTGTTTTTGCCATACGAATTCTGCATCCCTAATCCAAAATTTCCAATCGATTGCTTTTCCGGCGCTGATGCTTCTACTTAAGCGATGAGGCCACTTATTATAACGGTGAACACGAAGCGTTCTTCTTTGATCCTTTATCGAGGGATTCGGCGTTTTCTATATCCATTTGGCAGATAAGAGGGTCATATATGTTTGTTGGACAAAGCTTGTTTTTCTGTTGGATCACGTTTTTTAGTTTAATCGATCGACACCTTTCCTGCCTTTAGTGCTTACCTCTGTCGGACTAATCACATCCAATTTGATCTTTAACTTTTCTTGTAATGCCTTCTTGCGTTATATGTTTGTTGATTAAGCATAGTGAGACTTAGATTCGTCTCCAGGAGACGAGTCTGTTCACCGTTACACCACTTAGGAGGGAATGAGGAGTTATTCTGCGGTCGTCGTGCCGATGAGGATGCTAGACGCAGTATACAATACGAAATGCAAATCTTTTTATCTTTTCAAATCTCGAACCCCTTTTTGCCGTTGGCGTGAAGATGGTTCTGTGATCTAGCCAACCATTTACAAATGATCTGCTTACACATAAAATGATCCGCCGAAGATGAGGGGGTCATTTCAGAGCCGATCTTGAAAACAATAACGGTGAGTAGACTCTTCCCTGCCAGGCAGTTAAGAATTTTTTATTTATCACCATTTTCACACTTCCAATTATTAACCACTCGGAATGTTCAAAGTGAATTGCGTTCGAATCCATTCTCACTTACGATAGATAAGCAGAGTTTATTTTAAAAGTGCATACGCAATTTTCCTCAGCGGTAAAAAGTCGATGATATTTCAAGCATTACAAAGGAATCGGTGATTTCAGCTTTGTGAATTGAGTCGAGAGAGTGGAAAGACATGGCTTGAGGCAGTGAAAGATCACTGTGTCGATAGTGAGTTGAGGGAAGATATCGATGAGTGGAGTATATTTATACGTGTGGCTTGTGTTGTTTGCTCAAGTTAGTTTAATTTTTTTTTGATCGCTGTTTTATTTTATCTCCTTTCCTGCATTGTAGGTCGCTCTTTTGCGTTAAATATGCCATTTTATGGCTGCCTACTTACTTCAGCAAGAAAAAGTGCAATATGTTTGTGAGTGAGCGGTTTGTTGACCCCGTTTTGCAGTAATCCCTTATTTGTGAGTTTTGTATATTACCGTCCTATCCTCATTTCAGTAATCCGAATAAGGCGGACTTTCGTTTTGAATGATTGAAAGTGAACGGTTGGCGCAATTCATGGATTTCAGTAAGTTTTACAAAGGATAACAAAAATTTGCAAGATCGCCTGCGAAAATGCTACGGAATCCTTCTTTTTCCGTCTGCGAACACGAAGGAGGGGAAAAGTTTTTTGACCACAGCTTGGTCTTGCCACCGCCTCTCTTTCCCCCCCCCCCCCCTTCTCTCACATCATCGTGCATCGGTTCAACAAGATGCTGAAGAGTCCGTTGTTCAAACAAGTTGCATCGACCAGGAATCCTATATGTTTACATTGCTCTAAGAGTGAGCATTGCCGTCTCATGCCTTTGCAGGATGTGAGTCGGTATGGCGGTCGTATAAATCGCGGATCTTCTCGAAATTTACGCCAAAACGTTTTCGTGAAATGCCCGTTTCATCGCTTGTAGAGATGCTCACTTTGTTCCTCGCATTCGCACATTCAACAGGTTTCTATGTTTTGCTGACACCACTGTAACATTTTAATAATGAATTTACTATGGTGATAGTTGGAATATGAGTGCCTTTGGTTATCAGCTCTCAAAATGCCTTTGGTTATCAGTTATGCATGCCCTTGGTTATCAAAACTTGAACTGATGTTTTAGTTTCAAGCTTTTAACCGAGTTGATTTCTCGGGCTCATGATAAAATATTCGCACTTCAATGAGAAGTGGAGAATTACAAAAATCACTTAGTCTTTGATGGGATCTGAAAGGTTATTCATCTTCCTACTGCAAAAATTAGTATTTATTTCACGCTGCCGTCTATCAGCATTGGAAGATGATAAGGGAAAATATTCTGGAATGTTTTGCGATCGCGAATTTGAAGCAGCCACTAAGGAACGTGAAGGCAATTGACTTGAATTGGTAGCAAGTGTAGGTCTAATGCAAGGCTCTAGTTTTTTCTTTTCGCTTTAATATATGACGAATAATGATTGGCCACTCGATTTTTTGAACGGGGGCTTATGCTAAAGGTGGAGAGAGAGGACTTACGGCCTTCACAGCTTCCGAAAGTCACATGTGTTCGGAAAGATGGCTCATGGAGAGGGGTTTTTAGACGGCGGGGTACGGCATTTTAGCTTCGTAAGCCTATTTCGCGTTACATGATTTTGTATGATGTAAAATTTGTTCATATCCTCAATTAATCTTTGCATTTTGTGTAGAATCTGATGACTCTTCCGTGTCATCCTAGCGGTTGTTAATGATATCAGTCAAAAAGCTGTAAAAGTTTTAAACATTTATGGTGATACTCATTCAGTTTACAAGCATTAAACGCCGAATTAGTTGTTTTCTTTCTTCAGATATAGGTGAGGTGTGTGAAAAGACATCGAGGTTGATTATGTCTGTATTCGAGTCGTCTGGCAAGGATCGCCAGGAAGTTCTGCTACACGCCGTTCACTGCTTAATCCTCATGCACACTGAGAAGGGATTGGATGATGCACGCATAATCAATACACTTATCTCCTGTAAGCATTTTTCGATGTTTATAAACAATCATTGCCTGTGCTTACTTTGCGCTTGTGAGGATATTAATAGCTAGAAAATGTCTCCAATAATTGTCTATTTTTTTCGAATGTAAACCTCAGAGTTTCGGAAGCTGATTGTTTTAATAAAGGGAATGAGGCATAATCTCTGATGAAAAAGTTATGTTGCGGTAATTTTTATTTTTAAGAAAGTTGTAAATATCTAACTGTTATGATGAATCTGAAGAGAAGCCTTTGCTTGAACTGAGCATGGATCTGCCGATTTAAGTCATTGGAGCGCGCATATTGGGTTCGGGTTTACGTGCGGAAAACTGAAACAATTTCGAGCACTCAACGCTCGCACATTTCCGCTCTTTAAACCCATTCTACAAAACATTGTTGGAATTTATAATTTCAGGTATCTTTTCCACAATTGAAATGAGCTGATATTGTTCTTATATACAGTTTTTTTTTCTTTGCATTCGCATAAATACAAGGAGGTTTTGCCTGAGGTGTGATCGAATCTGCTTCTTGAAACATTTTTCGCGAGCAATTCAGAATGGAATGGATTTCGAATTTTTTGGGCGTTTGTTTTAGAGCGGTAATAAACTTTCTGTTTATGCAAGCATGAAAAAATATGCATTTTGCGAAAAAAGTTTTTCACTATCGAGAGTACTTTCAACGATGCTATTTTCATCTTTTGTGAAATTAAATTTGCAAAATATTGTGGCGATATCCTTTCTGTTCATATGATTTGTCTCTTTTATCTGTTTGTCATCAAATTGCTCCAACTCGGCAACCACTTAAGTTGGAGTCACAAAATTCTTTGAATACAATGAATATCTTTAAAAATGACTTCTGCAACTGATATTCTAGATGATCCGTTCCACGAAAAAAAAAAATTATAGTTATTCAAAGATGTCGCGTTGTTTCCCTATAGTTTGTACCCGAGCAGATTTTTATTTTAAAATCTGGTTGCAACGTTAGTAAGTGAGTTTTCTACAAGAGATTTGCGCAGGTTTCGTATAAGTTAAGAAGTGATTATATTTTGTCGTTAATCCCTAAGAAACTGATTGGCATAACGAGGGGAATCACATAAGTGCATAACAAATTTCATTTAATGCATCTCGTCTTTTCTAGTGGAGATCATTGTTGCTTTCTGAAGTTGAATGCTTGCAAGGATGTTATGAGTCGAAATGGCACAATGTATAAGATGCCAATATTCTTGAATTGTTGTGATGATGCTATCCAGGAATAGAGCTTTAATTTAAAGGATTCGCTGTATTTGTTATCTACCACTTTGTTATTGTTGCGTATTTCCTTTCGCAAGCTAGACCTAATCACTGCGTAGATCAATTGCATTTACCTCTTCGTTTTGATAGGAAAGTGAAAGATAATATGATGTATTCTCGAATGTATTCGAGCATAAATCCATGCTGATAATACTCTGAGTGCGAATGTTAGTCTCATGAAGTTTTAATCACAATTTTTTTCAGTGATCGACAAATTAAATGAAACAGATTGTAGCGATATCTACGCAGAAAGTTATCTTTTTGTGGCGCAAAAGGATTTAGAGGTTTTTTTTTATTGCATTTTATTTATTTTTATATTTCATTCGCATTTTAATAATTCAATTTAAAGTTGTCACGTAGTTTATTGATATCACCGATATTCTATTTGATGTCAAATCTTCCAATTTACTCCCAGTTCGACGTTTATTACCTAAGTGCGGATGTGAATTGTTCCTTGATTAAGCAAATGAAACACCGTCTCTTTGTTGCACTCAAAATGAATAAGCGAACAGAAGTGATTTGAAACGATGCGAATAGGTGTTTCGCAACTAACCCATATATATGTAGAAAGCATTCGCGAATATATTTTCCTTCTTTTTTTTCAAAATCAATTTTTGGTGTATCTATTTTCTCTGCAAAATTCTCTATTTTTAATAGATGTTGATATGTATTTTTCTTTCTTACGATAGCATAGCAATGAGAAGAGTTATAGAGATAAAATTTACTGCTTATATTCTGCTTTTTTCAATGATATAGTAAACCCTATTTCTTCTCGTTGTTCATCGCATAACAAAGCACAGTTAACAAACACTCTTTAAATGTTTCCAGCATAATTTTTGATGACAGAAAACGCTATATTAGTCGTTGCATGATGATTGCAACCATTTATGCGGCGGTTGTTCTAGCTATAGACAGCAGGCGTTTTCTACAAAACTATGAAAACGAGAACATTTTTCACCGACAACAAGATCAAGAATGTAAGCAACTTCCCGGGCAGTGATCTGTCCCTTAAATTGTTGCAGATTATTTCACTACATCGTTTTCTGCCTCGAATGAGCGGTGCCGATATTGCACGTATTTTGGAAGTAACTACGCATTCCATGAGAGTACCGAGCTGTTTGTGGAACGTCGCCGTTGAGAGACTTCTGAAATCAGATGCATCGCATTCCATCGTATTTCTAACTACTCAGGTTGAAGTTTTTCGTTTATTGCAATGAAACATTGAAAGAACACTTTCGGATTAACCAAAAGTTTATGCCGTTGACAGATATTCGACTTTTCTTCAAGTCGTATCCTCGATAAAGAGACAGTCTTGAATGTGCTCCGTCGGCCCATATGAGTATTAATCCAAATTTTCGCTTTTTTGCATTGGATTGTTTTCGTAAGATATTTGAGTGAATTTGTTAAAGCAATTTATTCGCTGACATTGGCAATTTTTGATCATTCGGCTATATGTTTGCTAAGTGAAGTGATCTTTATTTTAATAAAATATTAAATGCATATTATTGAAATAAAACCTACTAAACGTCATTTCGTTTAAGCAACTAAAACAGTGCTAACTCGTTTAATTTCATTCTTTTTTCTATTGAGTGGAATTTCTTTCTATAGCGTCAGCAATAATCGATGTTTAGTTACGATACCGATGTGTGGACAATCCGATGTTGGTTTCGCAACGAATCACCTCAATTACAAATGTTCTTCTCAATGAAAAGGCCCCATGGACAAATACAGCATTTGAATTTCTTATCGAATTCTTTCAATCGCTTGATTGGGAAATTCGTTTTCCTGTCGAGAGTGTATTGCCGCTATGGTTTGCCGTTGTGTTGACTCATATCGAAAGTGATGGTTAGTAATGCTTTACAAGTTACTCAAAAGTTGTTTCATTGTAAAGAAAGCAAATAGCAGTCTGGAGGGAGGGGAGGAGATGAGAGGTATCGCACAAAATGGGTTTGCTTAACTCTAGAAGTGATGAATAAACTGATTTCTTTCCACTTCATTTTCGCTGAGATATTACCTCTTTTCCCATTATATAACCGAAATAAATTTCAGGTCTTACTCGTATTTCACAATTTATTTATGATGGTTTTCGAAGATTTGCACAGGATAAGGGTTTTCCGTTGAAAGAATTCCAATCGGATATCCCTTCCACAGACGCAGTTGTACGGTGGATATTTGAGGTGCGTTATCCGTTGTTTATATGCCCTTTTTCATCACGATTGATTCATTTTTGAAAAGTCGTGGAAGGGAATGTTGAGTGTAATACGTTGCCCTAGCATGGTTTCTATTTTGGGATTATCGAGTGATATTCTGCCACGAAGTACTTCCGATAATCTTGGAGAAAACGAAATGGGGAAATCGTTGCATGTCCAAGCGGTGATAGGAAGTTGCTGTGCTACCGTTATGTTTTGGCATACCCATTCTTATATTTTCCTTACAGTTTTATCGTAATTCGTCATTGTTAGATATCGTCGTTCGGTTCGTCCAATAATAATGGTACGATTTAAAAAAAAAAAAAACTGTTTTAGACGGTGAACGAGTGCGTGGCAAATCGTAAGGCGCAATGATTGTCCAGTCATTGGTATGTATGATTTGCCGCGCACTATCCTCTTCATTTTAAAATCACTATCATTTTCATCTTAAGGTAATAAGCCCAAAAATTTGAAACTAATGGACTCTAAAAGCTTCGTCTCAGAAGCCATATTCTGGGTATTTCGAAATGTCCAGAAGGCGTTTTTTTCCGGATGGACAAAATTGTTTCGGTTGTTGACTCAGCATTGCCGCATAATTCCCTCTTCCTCCTCTCTCTGAGAGTTAATATGGTTGGTAGACGTGGCAAACGCCCTTATATTTACTTTGTTCGCTAACTCGAGCAAACATCAATGCAGCAACAGAAAGATGGTTTAATTTCTCCGAGCCCTACCGGTGTAATAACAGCACTGACCACGTTGGATGGTCAGCACTGCAAAAGTAGTGTGCTTAAAAGCGAATGTTCTGTACATCTAGAACAAGAGCTTATTTTTTTTTCTACCGGTCACTGTCAAAAAACCTCTAAGAAAATTTCTAGATTACCACTTCATCGTAGTTCGATTCTTCATACAAAATCAAATATTTTAATTTGGAGCAACGCAGCAGTTAGTATGTCACCAAAGTTCCTGGTTATTATTTTTTTTTTTTAATTTGCGGAAACCAGAATTGGCCGAACTGTAGACATATTTTCAAGCGCTAACGGCGGAGGGTACGCACATTATTCGGCTTTACTGTCAATATTGCACAAGCATCTAGTAGCCAAAGCTTGCTTTGCTTCGATTTCAGAAACTTTTTATCTTGCAGGCGTATGTAGGAAATTGCCTTTTTTATGCTTTCAGTCAATGAGTGAGATTGGGAAAAGGAATGAAATATTGGCACGAGATGCAGTGCTGCGTTGGTTGGAGCCAGTTGCATGTGTACTTCAGAAGGCCGTCCTTAAATCGACGATGGAAGTTTGTACGCAAAGCTGTCGTATAGCCTCTTATATCTTTCGGTTCGCATCTCGTCTCATATACAGATCTGCAGCCGAATGCAACTTCAACCAGTCGTTATTCGTACGGCTTTGCAAGCTATATATACAGAATACGGTAGATAGTTTATTCAAATTAGAGATGTTGAATGAAGAGTGCACAGTCGGGTGCATTAAAATCGAGTGATATACCGACGTTGATATAGCATCATTGAGAGGGACTGACAGAATGAAGTTCATGTAGTACGGATGCAATACTTTGTGTCTATAACTTCAGAGAAGTTTCGGTTGGCTTGAATGTAGAAGTTTCTCAGCCAATCCCCTTTCCCATTAGAAGGGAAAATCATATTCTAAGATTACCCTACCTTGGGAAAGAAATGTCCTTAAGGGAAGGTGAAAACGTTTCAGCGTAAACGTGATCGTATAGTATTAATTGCGTCGCATTTCAAAATGGATGGAACCCATTCGATGTTCTATTATGCAGTTTAACTGGCCATATAGAGTACTCATGTGCCGCAAAACTTGTCAC
>JAAVTS010000689.1:0-15915 GCA_022845575.1 Baylisascaris ailuri | reverse complement strand
TATATATATATATATATATCTGGTTATATATTTAAGCATAGCAGTGAAATAAAAACCCACTTTCCCCTCTGCATGAAAAAAGAACAATTTCACGCAAATCCCCTCAATTTTTGTAATTCATTTCTCGTGACTGCGCATTTTTCGAGGCCTAAATATCATTGCTTTTGTAGTAGAGGAAGCCTGTCGTGGTTTTTTTTTTTTTTTACAAAGGTCCCATTCTTTTTCATAATTAACTTTATGTCACCGAAATATATTATACACAGGGAAAATTTCTGTCGTTTTAAATGTATTGTCAACATTGCTGATATCGTCATTATGTGTTGATGATGTAGGATCATATAGCGCATCTATTCTTATGGAAATTCTATTCTTTTGGCAGGGAATGTTCTAAAAAAAATTGCTGAAAATGAGTGAAATTCTTTATTACTCTCTTAATTTAACTGTTAGGTTGTTTATTCTGAGATTATTTATTCAAATAATTCATTGTTTATCAGTTATGCATCTGTTTGATATGAGCTATACAACTTTTACTTGGTTTTTATATAATTCAAAATAGTCATTTTATGGACAGTCTGTTGCTTTCATTCAGAATATTCGTATGTTTTGGTAAAGCGAATGGAAATATATGTAGTCGATAGGATGCAGTTGTACTTTTGTTTATGTTGCTTTTTTTGTTTATTGTTTGAGGAAGTGTGAGAGGGTGATATCAAATGTCAGAAAGGTGAAATGCATATTTAAATTATGTCAGAAATTAACTTCAAGTGCTGTCGTTGATTGTGTTTGCCATTTACTCATTATAGCCTAGAATCATAATCGATGCAGATGAGTTACATGAGAGTGACTGCAATCCCACAGTGGATATAATATACCCCGATGGCATATAACGATAACGATGTTATGTTTGGGAGCATATGGATTTTTCCTATATACTATGTGAACAATTGTGATTTGAAATTCTTTTTTGATTTATTTCGTCGTCTTTTATGAGATTACTTGTCGAAAGATGTTAACATTCACACTAGAAAGCCCATAGAATAGCTCTCGAGAGTAGGAAGGCACTTTAGAATAGGAAGGCACTCATAGTGTGATGTCATTCAAAATTCACCTGCAGTAGTCACTTAAAAGATTTCCCATAGTCTACAGTCTGCAGTTCTCATAGTCATACAAAAGATAGCTTCATTCAATCTGCAATAAGTGAGATAATATTCAATAATCTGCTAATCTAAGTTTCTCTTTGTCGAGAAGGGTAGTATAACTTATTTACTTACCCTCACTCATATTTGAAGGAGAATAAATAATTTCTAGTTTTCTCTTTTTTAAAGCATGATGCGGCTGTAGAGAAGTTGACAGAGCAGTTTGGTCGCCTGAAAATAACAGAAGACAACCTCAAAACGATCGACAATTCCACTGTTGCAAACACATTTTCGGGAATCTTTCCATTGCCAGGATTTCGCTCAGAAAGGAGGCTAGCAAAAGCTGGCAGTATAAAGATTCCAGGTAAGCCATTAAAAGATATGCTCAAAAAGTGATCGCATCTAAACGAAGACAAGCAAGTTGAGATGCTGAAAGGGTCAGGGGGATGTATTGATATGTGCCTATGTTTTTGCGTAGAAAGCAAACATTTTTCTAACGCAGAAAGCTTTTTGAAGGACGCAGATTGATATGACCATGCCTATATTCAGAGTCACCCAAAATTCCTTGTGCAACTTTTATTTCGTCCTAAAAGTAAAACATTAAGACGAATTTCACTTTATCTATTTATTTATTTGTGACTTTAAACAGCGCGGTTGAGTCAATTAATCCCACGTGACTTCCATCTGTGTTAATGCCGGCTTGTACTCGGTTCGTTGAGTTATCTACTTCTTTTTTTCTTCAGTGTTTCAATTAGAATTTGCGCAAGAACCTTTAGCTCATATGCGCATATCTACTAAGCAAAGTGAGCTCGAGAATTAAAGTAGGAAGAAGTAAAGTTTTATGCTCATGACCATTGATAAATGTTCTTATCTAATTTATTTCACTGTTACTCATCGAAGATTCGCTTGAAATGGACGGCTTTGACACATAGCAGCGGAATGGAGATTTCTAATCAAGCAGAACACCTTTAACCTATTTCTAAGGTACTTCTAGGTTTTTCAGGGTTGCAAAGTATCTTTCGCCTTATCGACGAACGCTGGTGTTTGTTCGAGACTGCTTTTATCGAAATGGAACGCAAACTATGGAGATATTGGCATAGGAATAAAATGGTGGGCGTTTTTTGGATGGTTGTTTGGTAATTTAATGTTCCATTTGGCAGCTACGCTCTAAACAATTATCCCTACTAATTGAGGGAAGGGAATGGGTTCTTTATCGGCTCAATTTTGCAATTTAAATGCCGAGCAGAGGAAATAAAAAACTGATTTAAGCATTTTTACCTGACAAAACGATTTGAAGAATCTATCGGCATTGCTCTAATGCCTTCAGAGTAATGATTCCTGCTATTACAAAATCTGTGACATCGTTCGGTATGACCCAATTCAGAACAATGATATCCCTTGCTTAATTTATAGAGAGTTGTAGAACCTATTGTTCAAACATAGCATCCATTCCTTATTACTTCTTTGCTTATTTCAAAAAGGTTGTGAATTAGCTGGGCAGTTATTATTGCAGTACTGTTGCGCTGCACCAAGCTAAGCGTCCAACAAATTTCGGGGCACCAAGCGACCTTCTTTCGAGCTAACTCTAGTAGACACTCATGCACAAAAAGTGTATTTCCTGAATGTACAAATGAAAAACGTCATGATCGAGTGGTTAGGGCATGAATGAGAAGGTAGTACTGCCGGGAGTCTCAGAACATCATCAAGTGGGCAACGTCAACGCTAGCTTATAAACACACTGTGTGTATTGGCCACTGGAGGTCACTGGCAACATTGGTGGGAAGCAAGTCATCGGCGAACAAGAGCTCAAGCGTTGAGACGAAGATTCAAATGTTCAGATTAAGAAGGTGAAGTCGTCGAATGAATAAGCACTTCTTCTTCCGTACTTGATCGCATTCACGATTCCGCACTTTACAGCTCAGACCGTACAGCTCCATTTTCCCCTCCCCTTCCTCCATAGGCCGATGAATGGTCACAGTAATTGTCGTAGCGGAAAATGACGTCGCAACTGCAGCTTTGCGAGGATGTAACAAGCGATCACGGTCGCTACAAGATTACCAAAGATTGACCACAACCAGATAGTCACAGTCACTTCGGTGGTCTTTCACTGGGTCACTCTCTTCAATGCACAACATTCCTCCAAAACAGCCTCCATAATAACGTTCTTTGGCAGTAGTGTCGAGGGTTCATGTCTCACGGAACAAGTATCCGACAAACTGAATCTTCGCCCACTTGAAACCAAAAAGAAAATTGAAAAATTTTTTTCCAAAAAAAAAGAAAAATTTTCTCGGCGAGAAAATTCGACTTTTTGTTCTGTCCGTTTTGTGAGCGACGGTCCATATGAAATGCGTCGAATGCTAGTCGAAGTCATGAGCTATGCATTTCATTTTATTATGACATGTTGTTATTGTGGTGCTTTTTTTGTTTGTTGCGAATGAAGATTCTACAAGAACCAACGGAAATATACTTCGTAGTTCACAACTTTGGTCAGAGCAGGATTCACTTCTCAAAAGACATACTTCGTAGGCGCATCTATGTTGAACAAATACGCATTCTTTAATTGCGGTCCCAGTGTTTAAAATATCCACCTTTTCCACGCCGCGGGATTCGCAGGCTTCGGGCTCCGAAGATCCGTGCTACTTCCTTGAAACCCCACCGTCCTCACTCTTAGACATTGTTTTACGGATGGGAGCCCTGAGTTGATTCTAAGAGATAGCGAATGAATGTTTTGCATACCTCGCATCCTGCATTAAATATGCAGCTTCTTCATAATCCGTCACAATTTGTTACTAAGTCGGCATGTGGTGATCTCTGTATTCGATGTTGATTGATTGCATCGAATGTATGACAGTTAGCACGATAGGCAGTGCATGCTGTCTTATGAATTTAGCAGCTCGTGGTCACCACCCTTAACTCCCTTCCTCCCCCTTTCATCGCTGCAATTAGGCTGAAAGGGAAGATGCCCTATATGTGTATCTTTAAAGCGACCTCTGTTTATCGCTTAAGTTAGCACTTTTTTTAAAAGTGTAAATGAAATGAAAAGTGTGGACGATTGCATCATCAAGTGTCCTTCATTTACAACTGCAATTTGCTATTACAATATTTACGGATATCTCCAGTGGAAACGATATGCTGATAGCAGGCGGCGTCCTTAAGTAATTGTGCTCTTGCGGTTAAACGGGTTTGCATTTTCTCCTTGAATGATGCAGAAACTGATCGAGTTACATTTGCCACTTGCTCATATATCTTCTCGAAGCTCTTCAGTGAACTTTTATCAGCGATTACGGTTGCCATCGATGGCATATTTGCGCAAATTTTTTTCGTATAACGATCCGCCACTAAGTCATAGCTGCTTGTCAACTCTATGACCACCTGAAGAATGCTGTTAATATAATCGTGCAATATCACTTCGAATGTCACAAAATTTTAGCTCTACATTTTTCTATATATTTCATCCTGAAACTTTTCCCTAAAAATAATGGATCCGCTTGGGAATAGATTATGGAACATAGGAAGAAACCCGAGACAAGTTCAGAGAGAGCAAAGATGAGTGCTTGTAATAGAAAAGGGGAAGTAGAAAGGAAAAAGAGAAACAAGCACCGACTGAATTTTACTTGCTTTTATTTAACTGCTCATCTTCATCCTCCTCAACTTTTGCATTATTTTTGGTACTATCGGCTGTTAACTCTTCCGGTCTATTATAAAAACCCTCATAATTTTATTAATATTCAAAGTTTGCAGTGAATTATAATGACGCTTACTTGAATATTACTGAGTAAAATTTAGGACACTAAACAAAATATTTCAAGTATGTAACAATGTAGCTCTAAAACACAACCATTCCGTATATCATCGAAGCTTCTCAAGGGGAAGAATCCTTTCAACAGTTTGAGTAATGCTTATAGTTTTTTAGTTGGGAATTGTTTTTCGAAACTATCGAACGTTCACACCGCAATTTCGATATCACAAAACTCAACTGAAGACAAGACTGACAAATGCTTGAGCCAATTCACAGATGATATAACAAGTTCAACTTTTTGAGCGTAAATTAGTATCAACGCTTATAGTTCAGTGTCTATGCTATGGAATATATTTCGAGTTCGAATTTAGATAAAAACTTTAGTTATTCTACTCGAAAAAAACGCTTTTCAATGTTATATTGGCTGTGAGTTTAGAACGATAACAAAGTTAGTGAATAGGTGTTGACGGTACCGTAAGATAGCGTGACGCAGTGGCACGATTCCTTGCACAGTCATGAGTTTTGAATATGCGTAACTCATCGAGTTGACATTTACTTGCCAGTGTGCGCAACGCTTCGACCACCTTTTGAACGTATTTTTCAACTCCTTGTATAAGTTTCATATGATTATCCAAATCAACCTTATGTTCATCCATAAAGTAATTTAGATGCCGTCGTACTACTATTGGAAGTTTCGCATAGTTGGAATTATCGAGTGCAAACTGCAATTGAGCATATTTCAAGAAAACATTTGTTGAGTTATAGACTATCTAAAGGTTACTAAACATATTCTTCAAGTAATTATCAGATGAATAAATTGATGACTCAAATAATTATCTCACTTTTTAATGCTTCCACCTGATGATATTCTCGTGATTACTCGATCATATTCTTTTGATTTGCTTTCATTGTTTATTTATTATTTACTTGTTTATTTATTTATTTGTTTATTTATTTATTCATTTGTTTATTTATTTTGGCAAAACAAACGGAAGAAATGGGATGAGCAATCACAAGCGTTATTTCTTTTTAAAATGCCAACACTAACTCCCTGTGGCATTCTAAAGAGACCGAGAGCCTCCATTTGTATCCCATTACTTTTAATCCTTGCAGCAAGTTAATCTGTGATCGTTACAACCAGAGGTCTGTAGTCACTTCAGGTGAAAATACTGCCACCTCTGATAGGAAATGAAGGAGAAAATATTCCCACCATAGCAGAGAGGCATCACGAAATTCAGGATTCATCGATATTCTCATGGAATCAGTGACTATCAAACAACCAGTGATATCGTATTCGATAAAGTTTTGAGAGCGATAATAAAAATTTAGAGAGATAATGGAAATGGGGATTGCCTTCATGAAATCGGAAAGTTGCATGAATCACGTGAAATTGCATTCAATAGCACATATTGCTTACGTGAAACACATTGACGTAACACTTCGGATGCAGATTGCCTTACCATTTAAATTGCACATCATGAAACAGCGGGCATCCGCATGCATAAAAGAAATTGCAAACGGTAAGAAAAAAATCCTCAAAGAAAATTCTGAAGTCAATCTGGAATAAATGTCACGGACCTTCTGTTTCCTTCATGTTTCGACAGCTGTCATCTATCCGATGGGAGAGGAATACCACCCTTCCCCCTCTCTTTCCCTCTCTCTTTTAACTCCCCCCTCTCTTTCCCTCTCTCTTTTAACTCCCCCCTCTCTTTCCCTCTCTCTTTTTCTCTCTCTCTCTCTTTCTCTCTCTTTTTCTCTTCCTCGTTTTCACTCAATGCGACTCAAAGAGTTCAGAACATAAACTTATCATCGGAACTCCAAGACAACGATTGAAAACTGAAAATGGAAAAGTGCCATAGGCGAATAAGTGAGGAATATTCCATGTACGCTAATGAAGATGAAATGTTGCTGTTTCTTAATGGAGAAGAACGGTTATATTGCAAACTTTCTGCATAATCAACCGTTCTACTTCCAGTTCGTCTTTCGCTTCTTATAGAGTAAAAAAAATGCAACATGGAGCACCTGGAATTCCCTAAACGTTGCCATTACATCGCCAAGTTCCGCCTCGCCAGACATTGCTGCAGCATTCTGCGCTTCAAACGTTAGAAAATCTTCCTCTAGCATTGCTCTCCATTCAAGCCATCTCTTTAAAATAACCTCGTATAAACATTCTTTGTTTAGCACATGAAATACCCTAAAGCAAATGAAGAAAACAACAAGAAAATTTAGCGCGATACGTATTTTTTGCAACATCGCTCACCTGGCCAACCACTTTCATAGATTCCTAAAAATTAAGCATGCGGTAGATTTTATATAATAATAGTTGATGTTCGTCGTTGCGTCCAGAGTCGTCTAGCCGTCTATTTCTATACTGAAAGAATTAGCATCTAATCAATTAAGCTACTCTTAACTGTTTTTTGGTGCGAGTTTTTATATTTGATGAGACTTCATCCAGCGATTGTTGCCTTATCATATGGGCAACAAACAAATTTATATACTTTGCAAGACGCCTACCAAATGCGATGCATTCATATTTCGGCTGGATTTCCATTCAAATCTTCTCTCTATTCGTTCTGGAATTAATGGACTAAATCTAAAGATAAGGTAGAGGTAGATAGTTCATTCCTATAATGTGGATTATGCGAACTGAATTTTAACACATAACGTCAGTAGTTAACGGGAATGTGTTTGTGTGCTTCGCTAAGAAAAAGTTTGCAAAGGTGCAAAAAATAACTCCCCTGAAATCGCATCACTCCGATCTGCCCGGGTTGCTTCTCTTGTTTATGTGTATTGATTGATAGAAGTAGTTGATACGGCTATCCGAATAAGATGTAACGTATATCCTATCACCCTCTTCGCTGCGTCATTCTACCTGTGCTAATTATGTGAAGGGGCATGCTCCATGTCGACTTTGCTGACAATTTTTTCTTATTTATAAAACTGGAAACAAAATAAAGACCTCGAGAGTGGTGCTTGCCAGCATACTTCGTGCATCCTTTCGCAGAGTACGAGCCGAATGAAGGATTCTTTCAAATCCGTTTTCAATTGCTACGAATACAAGGAATTCCTTTTCTACCAACTGCAAGAGTAATGTCTGATAATATATAGTGAATGTTTTTCTTAAACACCTCGTAATAATACTGTAAATGTTTGCGATATAGTATAATAGATGTGCGGCGTGCATGCACTTTCAAAGTGATGAGGGTTGCGTATTTGTGTCTTTCTCAATATCGAGCTTCCGGTGAGATAAGGCGCACAACAACGAACACAGTACCTCTTTTACTGCGTCATCTCGGTAATAGATATTAAAATAGCATGTTTTAATGTATCGTTGATTTCAAATATATTCTACAAAAATACGAATTTGCGAGAGATTACGGTAATAGTACCAATGCAAAAATAAATAAATAACCTACATAAATATATAAATAAAAACCTATAAAACCTACATAAAACCTATCAACTTAAACCTATACATAAATAAAACCTATCAACTTCATCGAGGGTTAATCAAGATAAGCAATGGATGGAAACTCCCAACCTGACTTATAGCTGACTGAAAAGTTGAGGTGTGTAGAAGATGTTTGAATTCGTGATAGGAACGCAGCGGGAAGTCATTGCCAGCTGTGAGGATCCCAAGCAATTTTGGGTGTGCTGCAAGGAGAGGTGCTCTCGCGATTGTATCGTAGTATTCTGCGAGTTCGTTATCCAAAGTTTGCATTTCTTGCGTTGTTTCCCTAATCACATCGATTCGTATTCCCTCGGCACGACGCTCTCTTGCGTTCTTAAATGGAACTAACTGCTGTTTGAGGCGAGGAATCATAAGGTAAGATGATATTTTACAAAATATTCTCAGATCTTGCTCTTGCTTCTGGAAATCAGCCGGCAAAACCAACTGAGAAGAAACATCGCTTTCATTGCAGTACTTTCTTGCAGTTATCGGCAGAGGATATGCTTGCTTTTCTATGTTTAACTGCTGAATATGAGCCTATTTACGATGGCTACAGCTTTTGAAAATTCGTTTTTGCGTTCATAAATTTTGAGAATTGTGTTTCTGCACACATAAATAATGAAAGCGTTTCCGCAAAGATTGAACGACTCTCAAGTCGCGTGCTTTCATGGAGTACAACTTTGCTTTTCCGAATTGATTAGTTTCTAGTGGGAAAGATGCATTGTTGATCATGTACGTGGTCAACAAATGGTTACGTGGTTATTATGAGGTTAAATTTTGTGTGACCTCCAAATACCATGTTAACCACTTGAAGTACCTATGCAAAATTGTAAGTCTGGTCGTTGAGGAGAGCTTAATTAGTGATGAAGTCCCAAAAATGATTAAAACTCACGTTAAAATTGTAAGCCGCATAATATTCAAAGTGAATAAGCTAAAAGGCAGAGTTTAAAGAGCGGACGTTTCTGCAGTCAAGGATTATATATAGGAAATTTCACGCCTATAGGCTTTACGAAACGCTGGGAAAAACGGAACACATGTATGAACGGACGGGCAAGCAGATAGGAGGGCTGAGAACACACATGTTTTTCTGACTGTGCACAGTACAAAAAATGGGAAAGCAAGATATGATAAGTGCTTTTGTATTTTAGATTACTATGCTACTTGGTTGCCCAAATATCCAGATCGATGAGAACTATTATTTGTCCTACGGAACCAATTCATTGTTCGAAATATCAACCAGAAATTTGGTTTCTGAGCCAGATCCGATCGCCCAAATAGCAGGCTCATAAGGATGGTGACCAATCGCAAGGAAACTGGTGAGGGAAGATAACTGTGTTCACAGTACCCATGAAATTTCAGTGTCATGTGACTAAAGAATTCGAATTGCACGAATGAAACATTGTGAGATTCTACTAATCGTAGGTATACAATGGGAATGATGATTCACATATCTCCTTTTGTGACGTTTATATGGTGAATTCGGTTGCAAAATTGTTCACTTACGAGAGAGCAAATTCTTTCTTCATATTTTTCATCGCATTGATTGCCTCTGACAACGTGAACAGCGTAAAGCAGTAAATAGATAGAAACAATAAGTGATCTCGTTATTTGCGTTTTCATTGATCGTTAAGCTGCAACACTTTCATCATATTCATTAACAATCTTAGACGTGTCGTATCATTGATGCCTATCAGCTAAATTCCATCTTTAATAAATAAAGAGAAATCACAGAGGTGTTCATGCACGGCAAGCATGAACCTATAGCAGATGTTGCATCGTCCAATCGCAATCATTCTTATGTAATATTCTAAAGGGAACATGTAGAGAGTATTGCGATGGATGTTTCATTGAAATATGAAATTCAGCATATAAAGTTTTGACTGCATATGAAAAATTCCCACATGATGTGTCCATACGTTCACCGAAATATTGAAATTCTAGAGAAATGTGAAGTTTTTTGTACACAGTGAAATCACCATATGTAATATACTACCCGACGCTTTGAATTCATAGAAGTTACATCAGACTGAGCTAAAAAACACCGAATGAAAAATACATACCAAGCTCGTCTTCTGTTCGTCGGCATGAACTTTTTATGCTCGTAGATGTTGAAATGGGGAGGGGGGGGGGGAGGGAAGGGGGGCCGAGAGGTACTTGTATTAACTTGAAATAACAAAACTGGGCTGTACTAAGCCCGAAGAACAGTATATCACAGGTGAGTAACCAAAGAACCCGAAGATAGCCCGCAATTTCATAGTACCGTGTATAACCAACCATAGTATATTAAAAAAAACCGGTGTATAAGAGAATCAAAAGAACCAACCATAACCAGTAAAAAAGACCAATAACCAACCACAGTGTCAAGCATACATCAAACTGGACAGCTTCACAAATGATTTGGTATTTGTCACCACAAATCTAAATTGCCTCAAAACATCCTCCCCAGCCCTCATCTTTCAGACTTTCTCAACGTCCACTCTCATAACTAGGTTCTCATAGCGACATATAAAAAATTATCAAGTTGGTTCGTTCTCTGAAGCTAAATTCCTTAAAATAAAAGCTGCCATTTCTCATTGTTTGCGTTTATGTTGACATTACAAGCATCGTAGTTCCCATTTGTATCATTCTTCCCACATATTTCACTTTGGAAAGTGGTCATCAACATGCACATCATAAATCGTTGCTAATATGAATTCGCTCGAGCCTTCAATATATCATAATCCCAAAAATTAGACCTCCTAATGATTGTTTCAATAATTATTTAACCTAAATAGAAAAAGATACTTGTAGTTTAAAGTCGTTCCTTTCACTTCCCTTAGAAAACATTCGCAAAAGAATGTGACAAGCGAATGAAAATTCCAGTGATCGAGACGCTGTTCAATAGTTGCATTTTGTGTTTATGACGGCTGAATAAAGGAGTTTCTGAAGTTGTTTCATTATAATGAGGAAGTAAATGAGGGAAATTTACTCTGGTGTTGTAGAATATTCGAAAGAAATAGCTTTCGATTTTTAGCAATTTGCAACCTATAGAAACACGACATCCTTATATTCAAAGATTCCGCTCCTTTATTTCGACACTATGATATTTAAACGTATTTGTTACATTCACCAAGAATGTCGTTTAACGAATCTTCTAGAATTCTCTAGTCGATAACATCTCTAGGAAACAGTTGCGTCAATGTTTGCTTCTCACTTGACGGCAGAGTCGACTCCGAAAGTCGGATTTGTGCTCTAGAGGGAGTCAACGTTCGAGAGTTCATCCTTCTTTTTTTCTCGAGTAGGAGATAACGGAATTCGATTCATTTTTTTTTTTTTTTGTAGCATCCAAATATGAGTTTTTAACTCTGAATTCTCACTGTAGTTGGAGTGACTTTTCGAAAAGCGCCCATCATTGATTACGACATTCTATCATGTCATTAACTCGCTCAAACATCCTGCAAATTCGATGTTGTCCTCTAGCAATGTAAGAAAATTTCAGATGGTTTTAGCAATTTTCATTGCTTCAAAAATTTTCTTAAACGAATTAATTCAAATCAAGTTTAGTAATAAAATGTAGTGAAAAATGGTGTACAACAAACAACAATCAACAAATTGGCAATGTTTATGAGTTGAAGAAGAGTGAGAAGAATTAAAGATATGGAAATATTGGAAGAAGAATGGGCACTGACACTAACATTGAAAATTCTTGCCTACAATATTTTTGCAATAATGAACGGCTTACATTAACATAGGTGACTTTATTTTTTACGGAATTCTAAATGAAGTAAAAGAATAAGGGAAATATGCTATAAAATGATATAATAACTGAAAATACTCTAGATACTTTAGAATGTTCGTGAAGGTTTTACAACCTCCTTAGAATATCCCTAAATGCTTCAACAATGAGAATGAAGAGTGTAAAAGGCACAAACGATTATTAAAATCAGAAACGTTTTAATCAAACGATGAGTGGGTCGTCTAAAAAGTATCGACAGCCTTATAAATGGTTAATTAAACAATTTTTCGAACACCTAAAAGATTTTCTTACGTTCAACGATGGTTGTCTATTAAAGTGAAATATTCTTGCTGTTGAAATCGTTCAACTGAATCAGTTAACTGATTTTTAAATTTAAATAATTCGTTTCATTGAGTTCACTTCAGAGATTTTCTAAAGTCCTTTTGGAAGAATCGTTCACAGCGTCAAAGTTAGCCGAAATTATGGCATTGCATGAGGGTAGCAAACGATGTTATCTCAGCAGCATAGGTGTGAGGAAAACCACATTAGTTTGGTGCTCTTCAGCGCTATAGATGAAATTCCACTAAACACTTAAGTCAATATATTTCTATTTTAAGGCATTCTATCGTCATGACTATATTGGTAGCTTCGGCCACTGATATGGTTCTTGCTTTATCTTCGCATGTAACTTTGCAAGATCACTTAGTTATATCGCGAAATCCTAATCCACTTGTTAGCAGCATTACATATATTCAGTGATGTATGCATCAGAAGCAGTTGTTTGCTCAACAACATTATACCACATTCGTTGTGGATGCAAATATCGCTTTATTATTATTTTGCACTTCTTATCTGGTTTTGCTTTACGTTTTGCAGGTATATCCACCCTTTTCTTTGCTAGCCATATAAATTTGTTTGTGGGCACAATCGACAATGCCACTGATTCATGCAGAACAATGCCTTCCTTATTTGCAATGAAACAAACATCATATGCAATTCAGTTTATTTCTTATTAACGCAATTGTTTCGGGACGATATCTCTTATCGTTGATAAGGTTTCTTTTCTATAAGATTTTTATCGTCTCGCATATTGAAATGTTCAAACAAAGCATCGATACTTCTTTCATAATTTGTCGTGACAGTGAACTTCTCAAGCAGTCATCACGCAAGCACTCGTTTTCAAAGTCAGACTTTCTTTGCAAATTTTATACGAAGAAAGAAGAGAGATTTTGTGAGAGGAAGTTGGGGAAGAAGTTAATAATGTACTCTTTCAGTGTAATTGGAATACTATAAATTCTTCCAGCGTTAAGAAAATATACAAACGTTTTTCATACTTTGCCCATAAGTATATCATTTTACCGAGATGTGCGCAGTGTTTGAAAGGGGCCCACGCTTTGTGAAATGTTCAGTCATACCCCTCTTGGGATTGTTTCTCCTCGTTGAATATGAGAACGACAGTCTGTGATGAAATCTATCATGAAAAGTTGTTCTTGAAATTGCAAAAATATGGTAGCGTTGACTCATTGTTGAAATAAGTGAGAGCATTTTATATGCACGGAACTTCGAAGTGAGAATGGCGATCGTTGTTCAGTCCCATATTCAATTCTTAATAGCCACTCCATAGAAGTGTTAGCTGCATGATCCTATTCAACACTTCCATATTCTTGTATTCACCGAATGATGGAATTTCATAGCAAAACGCTTTTCATGAACTCTCGACACGAATATTTTCTCAGATAAGAGGGTGAGATTGTTTGTTCTGTAGGTTGTGCCCATGACTTGATATTTTAATTGAGGCTCTGATTTAGTGAAGGCTGCAATATGTCATTATCGATGAAAAGAAATTGTAAATTATAGTGAAGATATGTCATTACTTCACTAAAATACCTTCATTACTTATTATCGGATCGTTTTGGCATATATGATCGTTTTATTCGGTTTTTGATAATCCATTTCTAAAGAATATCTAAAAATGTTTCATCAATACTCTTCACATTCAGTGTTTAAAATCATTGCAATAGTGGAGGCATAAATCTTCACTTAATTTATTGTGATAGACATAAGCCAAATTACGCTACGAAGCAAAAAAAAAAAAAAAAAAAATCTTTAGCCAAATTACACTACAATCAGTGGAATATCTAAGGCTCAACTCGAATTGTTTTTTTATAAAATTTTTTTTTTTCGATATTTTTTCGATATTTCGCTCTCAAAAATATTCCAATTCATCCCTCAGCGTGGTCAATTTTGACATCTGTTTCAACTTGACAAAATATGTTGCAGACCAAACAGTTCCTGCAGAATTTCCAATTTCCGCTTCCCGCTGATATCGTTAATGCACTCATTCTTTTTCTCTTTGAAGCTGCGGTTGAGTCGTTTTTCTCTTCAGACTACTTACTGCTTCTCTTGCGTAGTGAATCGCGAGGTATTCAATGTCTAATCACCCGGAGGCTTCATCTTTTCCCTTTGTTGTCGTTTTCCCCTCTTTCTTGTTATGTGCTTTCTGGCTTCAGGATGTTGAAATAAATCAGAAAAGACACTTTAGGGTGGCCCATTACAGGAAGCTAAGCACTACGGTTACGCAATATTTTTGCAAAATGCAGAAGTACAAATCAACCATATTCACCTCTCACCATTTTTCTACATTTCAATAATACGATAATGCAGCAGACATTACGAAACGTCAAGAAAAGGCCTCCTTCTTTACGCTATCCCGAATATAAAACTTCCATTTCGAAAACATATATTTTTCCTGTGATTTCTTCTCATGGAAAGGCTCAAAAGTTAGCGAATATCGGCAGGCGGTGGAAGCTTCAGCGCTGTTGTGGCGATTCGCATGAAGGCATGAATGAAGTCAGTTTTTGTGTTACTAATGGTGAGGATTGGGGAAGAAGGTAGTTTATGGTAGTTTATTTCCAGTAACTCGAAGGGCGAAAAGAAGGAGATGAAAGAGGAACTTCAGGATCTAGAAAAAGCTGAAATATTGGTCCATTAAAAATAATCGTACCTATGTGGAATGTAAAATATTCACAGGAATATCGATTTCAGTTACTTATAGTTTTGAGCTGCATCAGATGAAAAATTGAAACTTGATTCTCGAGATTAGTATTCAAAAACGATAATATCGAGAGCACTAATTGCAACGTTTATGTACGATAGCCTCATCCAGCTTCAACGAATCGCTTTAAATGTGCTGTGTGCATAGTCTTTTTCAATAAGTGACTTGCCAAGGTTAGTTCTATACGAAGCTTTCACTGCTGAATTCTTTCAGGCCCCTCTATTTTTTCACATACAAAACTATACGCACGTGAAAATTGTAGCTTATAGATACGTGAATAAAGCATCGACGTAATTTCCATTCTGTAGTATCAGAATTTCACTGCGGCAGAAAATGCATTGTTTGAAGCTTTACTTCTGTCATTGAAATGAGCGTTCTGGAGTTTTTGGGTGGGTGGTGGCAAGGTGCCCTATTGACAACTGTCTCCCTTCAAACTGTCCTGTTGGCAAAGGGTTGAAATATTTAGTTGCCGGTCGCCTGATGATGGAAGGAGCGAACCCCGCACGAATCCCGCATATCTTTTACTATATAATTTTTAAGCGCCACCTTCCTAGTGTCGCATTCTTCAGTTTTTTTTTTCTCATACAAACCATGGGCATTTCGTTATGGGTTACGTCGTTTACACCTTGAAAGAGAAAATAGTGGATGGGAGGATGTTCACAACGCATTCGCCTATTTAGCTGTATGTGTGTAGAACGTGTTAATTGAGTTCATCATGCAGACATACAACTTCGGTATTTGCATGGAGATTAAATTGTTATTTGTGGCTGATATCTTATTGTTGACTAGTGTTAATTGATATCGCTCACTTTATTTCCTTAA
>JAAVTS010000688.1:62513-78301 GCA_022845575.1 Baylisascaris ailuri | reverse complement strand
AATGCGACAAATCAGGTAGAGGAGTTGTTGATGCCGACTTGACTTTAAGGTTCTTTGAGTTGCAATCATAGCAAAAAGCGTCAAACTTCGTTTACTTGATTTGTGCACAATTTAAGGCCTTTGCTATGTACATGACTCAAACAGTGACAGCACAAAAATCTCTATCTTATTCGGCGCAATTCGAGATTCTTGACAACAAAAATGCAGTTTCTAATTTAATCGAAGAATTAAGTACCTCATACAAGTCGCCTATACATACAAGGATGCTACCTGTCTGCAAGTTTGGCTAGAACGATTAAGAATAAACAAGAATATATATAATATTGCACTATTTTTAAAGTTGATGAAAAAATATTTTTACCACCTCATCATGGTCAACGAGTTAATTAATGCAGTTGTCACTACTGCACGAATTACTTCGATTCTTAGCCATTATGATTGCGCTCTTATCCAACTGTAATGATGGTAGCAGTAACTGCGTTAACGCAAGGTTAAACGTTATCTTCTATACCTTCAGACTAGACATGTGAAAACAAAATCACACAGTAACGGAAATGCTGTAACGGAAATCACCAATTCTTCAACAGGATTGCTTTTGAGCTAAGCGAAAGGGAAGATGAGAGGGAGGTGGTGAAAGACGACCAGTGAAGAACTGTCCTTCAAAAGGCCTAAGTGCTATCTGAATCTTGATCTGATTCAATGCCAGTGATGAATAGTCGATGTTCGTTGACGATCACTTGTGGCTCTCGAGATGGAAAACGGACAGATTTGTATTTGCGTTGTCGTTTCGATCTGCTATCCACGTGCAATATCGATCTTGACGGTGCGATAGGAATATCTGTGGAAGGGATGTCAGTAGTTTGATTGTCATTTGCATCAAGAAATCCCTCACTTGAAGTAGTCTGAATATTCTCTCTAACGACTTCTCCGTCGTTCTCTTCAATAACGGATTCCTTTTCGGCAATTGACATAGAATGCTCCAATTCAGAGAAAATATGTGAGATGGACGAATTTGTTGAAAGGGATTTGGGTGTTAGTTCTTCATATTGTTGTTTCAACTCTGGAATCACTAAAGCATACTTCGACTCGTCGTCAGAGCTGATGGTGGATTCGACTGATGACGTACAACTTAGGGCGCTTTTGACTGCGATAGTATTTGCTCCTGGCTCAGAGTCTCTTTCATGAACCGAGTCAGAAGTCGAGTTCTCGTCTTCGTTATGAATAAATTGATCGAAGGTGGCCTGTGAGGAGATTGCAGGAGTCTCCGAGTCGGGTTTCGGGGAATGAGGGATAACGTATGGTGGCGAATGAAAGCTAATCAATCCATCTATATATCTGGATGGCTGTTCACTTTCACCGACTTGTAGCGAGGATGTGTAATCGAACATGTCTGCCATGCTTATTTGATAAGCGACATCCTCTAACATGGAGCACTTATGAGCGTCACTGTTGTCAGAAATTAAACGTAGAGAGTCAGATTCTCGTTCGAACTTGGAAAATTCCTCATAAGTTGGCGATACTACTTCCGCATATTTAGCTTCGTTTTGTGAGAATTCATTCAAAACTTTGGGTACATCAACCTTTTTTCTATACGACGTATCATCGTTTCCTAAGATTTCCATTTGCGTAGATACGTCTTCTATTTGTGAATCGAGTATCGAAATCTCAGGAAGAACTTCAAGAGAAACTTTAGGTTGTTGAGAAATAGCTTCTAATGCAAAGTTCGTTCTTCTAAGTTCATCATCAAGTTTAAGATGCAGATGTACTGAGTCATCATTTGGCATTAATATGGGATATCTTAAATAGGCATTGTCGAGAAGAAAGTTGTATTTTTCTGATCCAAGTAAAGAAGTTGTATTTGTATCGTGCACATGAATTTCATCAAATTTCGTATCAATATTTTTAGATTCGACGGGCGGTTGCAATGTTGCCGATTTGATATTTGGCTTACGAGGTGGATTTGTCTCACATATCTCACGCATAAAACCCAAATTTCGTGACTCGTATGTTGACGTAAAATTCGACGGTGACACTTGTGGCCTTAAGTTTTCTGGATAACGTNGTGGATATGTGTAAGTTTCTGTGGTCGATCTAGTGGCGTTTTGTATTGAATAGTAAGGTATTAGAGCATCCTCAATCGGTGACGTATATCCTCTAGGTTCATCCGAGTAAGGTGGTGTAGTGATGATACGCTCGCCAAGAATATCACTTCTCATTGGACTGCATGTGAAAGCAGTTTGTGAAGTGATCGAATCATCCAAGAAATTGAATCCCGCTGACGTCGGTATCTGCTCGTCACGTAGATCGATGGTCGTTTCACTGAAAGCGAGAAGTGCTTTCCGTGAGTAACGAGATGCTTACAGACAAATTAAAGTTATATTTACTCCTCTATGAAGATATCTCTAGGTAGCAATATTTGAGGGGATATATAGGTAAGCAACGAGTAATTCCACATATTTATTGAAATATTCCACTTATTCAGCCAAAAAATACAACGCTTTAAAATTTTGTATTGCTGTGAAAGATTGATATAAGATTTTTGAGAAGCATTTTTAGACACAACACTATTGATAGGTGGGACAACTGTTGTGAACGTGGTTTATTAAGAAATTCTTGCACTAATTTTTGCGATGCTTTGATGAACGCTTTAGCACCAACGTATGCGCCACTCTCGATTAGAAGTATAAAAGAAAAAGAGAGAGACGAGAGACAATGACAACAGAAGAAAGTGGAAACATTTCATCTGAGGGATGTGTGTAATATTTTTCACTATTTTTTATATTCACTCTATCGATAATGAAAAATGAAAAATTCAATTTTATTGAGGAACAGGATTACAATTTATCGAAAAATTTCTTCTTCGAATATTATTATTGCTTTATAGCGTAAAATCATTCTCATTTTGCATTAAAAATTTTAATAAAAGCTTCCGAATTTTATTAATTCATAGTGAAAATAAATAATCGAATTTTGCAAATTTCGTAGAATTTTATTTATATAACAAAAAAAAAATCTGATATAAGGAAAAATCTCAAAAAAGCATAAATTAAAGTACGATTTATGAGAAATATTGAAATTTCGCATGTAAAATATGCAGTGAAAAAAAAAAAAAAGGAAATCCAACGAGAAATGTGCATATTTAAAAACAACTGTCGAAAAAAAAGGCCTCTTAGAAAGGTGTAAATTTTTTGATGCTCGATGATTTGAAATTGGATAAAAATTTGCATCACATCAATTAGAGAAAGAAACGTAATTAAACCCCATCGAAATATAAGACACAGTCTCATATAATTTAGTGACGCATCTGTAACTGTACACCTATCATGAAGTGAATTCAACTCGACATAGTCGCTGCAATTGGATATATTTCGCGATAGTTGAAAAATGGATCTTTCTGTTGAAAATATTTACATACGGAAGTGATCACCATTCGGAATAATCAAAAACGGTCAAAATTTTATATTTACGTATTTTAAAAATGCATAATATACACTACCATTTAGCGCGTATATTGCCGCATGCATCTCGCGTCTCATATAAATGAAAAATTTCTTCAGATTTCGCTACTTTGGGCGTTGTGCTCGTTCGTACGCCCTCTGATCTTCGAAGTGAGCTGCTTAATGGCGCTTCATAGATCGGCACTTCGTTTCGAGGTCGTGAATGTTGATGTGTGTAATCCGGTGCATATTGACTACGAACGTCTTCTACTGAACGACTTCTGGCCATTTCATATACATTTTCCTCTTCGTGCCTACCATTAGTCTCCATTTGGCTATGGTTAGCGTAGAATGGTGATCCTTGAGACATACGAACGTGCTTTCTCTTATTGACACTTATTCCATCCCTGGCAGTTCTATATTGAGCTGGCGGGGAAGAAGCACTGCTAGTATATGTATGGCGGTCAATGAATGCAGTACTTGCACAATTCTCATTATGTGGCAAGGCTTCGCTTGATGTTCGTAATCCACTCTGCTCTTGCCATTTTATTGGTTCATTTATGAGAGTTTCCGTTCTGAAAACAACAAAAATTTTTTCAACGTTTTCATATAAAATCTGAAAAGAAAATAAAATCTTCAACATATTTCCTTTGAAAAAAAAAGAAGTAAAAACTAAATAAAATTTCAAATGCTCATGTAAGTTCTGAAAAAAAAAGAGAAAATAAAAACCTTAAGATGTAAATTTGTCCGAATTGTCGTATTTACTCGACTAGCACCTCTATCGCAAAATTGGAAGAGATCGAATACTATCTTTGCTATTAGCAAAGATTTTTAAAGAAATTTGTTTCAAATGTTCAGACTAAATGAATCCAATATTAACATCAAAAAGTTGCAGTGAATATTAATTACAGGTAGAACTTCTCGATGCTACCCTTAAAATTGTTCATTATAGTTAATTACTGAGTGCTCATTTCAAAATATTTGAAACTATATCTTACATGTCCTTCTTGTTCGTCTGTCTCAGTGCGAACGTTCGAAGACGATCGCGCCGTATCGATAAAATTTCTTGATAAGTTAATATTAGCTGTTAAAAGGTTTTTCGGCACTTCTTACTGCTTTGGACCCACACGTGTATCAAAAAAAAAAAAAAAAAAAAACCGTTATGGAAAATTGATATGCATGTAATTAGAGAGTGCATCAATCTCAAGACAGAATCAAAGGCGGAACGTCAAGAATGTGATGCGCATAGATGGTTATGCATTATCGAGATTGTATATCAATGTGAAGATAGTCAAATGGTTATGGTTATGCATTGCAATGATGAATTCATAAATCTGGATGATGAAACAGGATAAGGACCATTTTATTCTTATAACAAAAGTCTTTGCAGCAGTGAGCAAAAACGAGCCCACTCTATGACTTTAATCCACTTTTATTTTGCTTGTCTCTCTTCGGTTCATTGATTCACTCGTTTTCCAATCGGTTACTTATCACCTATTTCAGTGTTTCCCGCCGACTCGGGAAAAACTCTAATATATAACCTTTAAAAATATTCTTTCCTAAGATTATCAATGAATTTAACCATCTTCATTTCAGCACTGCGCAAAATGTGATGAATGAAGAATGCAGTCATGCTTGAAGATGCATCAGCAAAGCTCTGCGGATATGAAAATTCAATGCAGAAAAACCTGGAAGTTGTCCATCTCTCGTAATCGGGTCCCAAAGCCCGAAGCACCTGCGGGCGACCTTCCATCCCTGGTGCAGGAACTGGTGGTAACGTAATGTATTCATTCGGATTATTGGGATCGACCTTCGTGCGGAATACCTCGACCGTAGTTGTGGTTGTAACTGCGTCATCAAGAACAGCTTCCGGACGATGTTCAACAGTTGGCTTGTTTTCTGACTCCAATTTTTTCGCTTCATGACTGGAATAGTTGACCGGATCCTGAAGATAGCAAAACATTTAAAGTGCAGAACGAAAAGAGCCTTCTCGATGTTTCTAAGAAACCGATAACCATCTCAGTGTTTACTTCGCCATCGATCGGGAGCCTTTAAACCGGAAGCTTTTAAAAGTCGTTCTCATCGACGTTAATACTCATTACTTTTTGTAACTTGTTATATCTATATAAGCTAAACTGCCCGCAGTAAGCTTCGTCTCTACTTGAAACTTCAACATTTGCACCAGATTCGATAAGATTTACATAACGGATTGACTGTCTGATCAGATTACTGCTGCCAGTGAAAAAAATAAAAGCCATCGCCATAAAAAAAATAGGGAAATGATGACTTGGGAGTGATTAAATGCTACATGAAAATCGATGAGAGGAATTCAAGAGTGATTAGACGCCAAATCTTTGGCTCTATTGCTATCTGACTTTAACTTAATACTTCTATTTCTTAATTGAACAAGTGGAAAAGCATCGAAAAAAGAATCATTCATCAGATGGTTCACTACCATAAATTGCCACCAAATAATAAAGTATTTATAGTGACGTAATTATATTTTAAGTGAGTCAACCGCTCACATAAATGAATCATCATCCTCTTTCTCGTACGAAACATTCGTTTTGCTTCTATTCATCCTCATACTTAATTGCTCATAAATTGAGCTTTTCAATTTCCTAACTTGATTCGAAATTAGCGCTTAGCTTGAAATTTGTCTTGAACGATGTGGGTAATATTCAGTAAAATACTGCTTAGATCATGATCAGTAAATTTCATAGCTCAAGCTTCAAAACTTCTCGAGTTGAAACTAACAGAGGGAGACAGAGAAAGACAGAGGGAGAGAGGGAAAGAGGAAGAGGGGGAGAGAGGGAGAGAAGGAGAGAGGAAGAGAAGGAGAGAGGGAGAGAGGGGGAGAGGGAGAGAGGGAGAGAGGGACAGAGGGAGAGAAGGAGGGAGGGAGAGAAAGAAAGAGGCCGCTACAATGCAATTTGCATATGCAAATTTGTAGAAGCACATAGATGGACGTCAGACAGCTCTGCGTTGCAAAGTGGAGAGTTAATTCTTGATTAACACTGTTAAAAACATATCACATTTCGAGTGCTAATCAATGAAACAATAATACCTCCTCTCGCAACCTCTAAAATATTTTCGTTCATACGAACCTGAACTTCATACTTTACTTAATAATCAACTCGTTTACAGGTCACATTATTAGCTCAAGTTTTACCTATTATTCGAGAGTGGCAATCATTATATTTTTACTTGGCAACGAATTGCGCGACCAAGATATTGCGGCAAGACGAAATGCTTCGTTGGTCACTTCAGCATTACTCTACAGTTCCGCTCTATGTCTACCTCCGTAGGAAATCGTCCCATAAATGTGATAACGACCAACATCACCTGTCGCTTTATATGAATTCCCACTTCAAAATTCTCGACTGCCAATAAGCTTGAAATAAAGTTTAATTTTAAAAGATTGCTTATCTGTAGATTTGAAAGAAGCACGTTAAACGATCACCACATTGAAGACGTTGAGTTGCACGTTATCAGGTTCGATAAATTCACTCGGTGGAGAGTCAACACCACGAAACGAATTGGTACGATTCGTTGAACAACTAGATTCCTTTCGCCATGGTAATGACTGCTGTTGTGATTGCCGCTGTTGTTGTTGCTGCTGCTGTAGAGGTAGAGTTGCGTTCGGAAATGGAAAAGATGCAGTTGGTTGAATATTCATCGGGTAGGGCCATATAAGAGTTGCATCCGCCTTACCTTGATGCACACCTGAATGGACGATAAGTCCCGAATGTGCTCCACAGGTGGTGATGTTCATATTCATGTTGACGAACATTTGGCCAGCTGCCATTGTGAGCGTACACATAAAACAGCAATGCGCTCGGCTTTAGGTGGAACGTCGTGTGTGTCACTTTGCTCGTTTCTCGATTCCTTTTGCTCTCTTATTTCAGTCTTTGCTTTTCCAATGTTTGACAATTATTCTTTCGGTCTCTCCCTCTCTCTTTCTTTCTCTCTCACTGCTTTTCAAAGAGCTCTCGTTGTTCTTGCTTGTTTGCTATTCTATATTTCCATCTAGTTGCAAAGATTTTCACCATTTTGAGGCGTTATTGACACACGCGTTGTTACCATTGTAGAGATGACTACTAACATTGATAAGTACACCTTAAAATGCAATCGCAGATTCCGGGATGACGATAATCTTTCATCGTTTCGCTTCTACTGTCGATATATTTTTGTTGTGAATAAACGTTTCACTTTAAGCATAAAACATTATGATCGTATATATCACATTCAATTCATAATGGGCCGTTTACCTTCGTTCGACATTCGACTTTCCACCTATGTAATTTCCTCTTAATAACAGACTTATTTAACATTAATCATTCTACTTCCGCTCAAAGATGGAAATAAATAAAGTGAGCATAAAGTTAGAGGTTTTAGCATTCAATGATCGATGCCGATGTTTGTGTTTGCGAAGTGTTGTTGCTCACCGTAACGATTGAAAGCAAACATTCAACGAGGCAGGCAGATGCGCAAAAATTCAAATCACTTTTTACACATGCAGCATGTGAATTGTGCTCAACAAATCGGCATTCAAGCAACGAGGACATGAGGTGGGAAAACGGATGTAGATTGCGAATAAATTAATTGTGAGGCAAATTTGCTACACAGGAAGGATGAGACTGAAGAAAGGAAAAGATACTAGCTGGCATGTTTCATCATTGAAAATACAAATATGCGCCGCTTCATGCCAGCTGTCTTCTTCGTTGGTCTCTTATTCGCACATTTCGTTCTACTTGAGTCCCTCTCTTATGAACCTCATTGGTGGTAAGCATGCTTGTTTTTGAAAAAAAATAAAAGTGAAAAAAAAACATTCTCAACTTGTCTATTTGTAGAGACACAAAAAAACTGAACTCACTTTGAATTTCTAATAGTCATCTTAAGTTCTCTATAACCTAATTGGATTTTAAGAGTTCAAAGCTAAAATCTATTGTCCCTCTAACGTTTCATAACTAAACAACTTCAATCCTGATAAATTAGTTAAATCTCATTAGGCAATAGAGTAGACCGATTCAACGAAGAAGATTCAAGAACTTCTAACGCGAACCTTGACGTGTGCCACATTCATTGTAGTGCCTCATAAGCGTTGCAATACGCAAGAAAAATTAGGTTTTTTCACCCTTCCCCTTCGGGCCCTCCTATACCCCCCTCCCCCACCACCTTACACAAGAACATGTAAGAGATCATCCCTTCTAGGTTAATCATAGAAGTGAACTATACAGATGATTTTAAGAAATGAATTTTGCCTGTCATAAGTAAGAACGTTATTTCGTAATGTTTCCTTTGAGGCAATTAAGAGGGTTCGCACTCATCTATGTGTTGAACGAATTCGCTGGGTGGGTACCGATAATCAATTAAATCTTCAATGTAAAGAAAACACATCAACTTGTCTATGGCTCAATCTCGAGAAACATCTCGTCTAACTAGTTGTCCATTAGAATTGATACCATTTATGAGATGGCAAATTCCATTGCTGGAAAAAAAATAAAAATAAAAATTCTACCATTGCAGCACAATATTCAATAAAAGTTGTCGTTTAGAAAAAATCATCGCTCGTGAGGGTAGGAAGTGGTGGGGGGATGAGGGTAGGGGGAGGGAGAGGGGATAATAAGTTTCTTTTAAGATGCCTAAGTTGAGTAGTATGGATTATCTATTATGATTGCAAATCATTTCAATAAACAATTGAGTTACGTAATGAAAACAACAAAATTGATCGCTAATTTTTTTCATTATTATTTTTTTATGTGTATTATTTATGAAAGGAATTTTTTTGGATTGTAAAGATATTTAAATACTTTTAGAATCAATTCTAAATATTATTATTATAAGTAGTTAAATTATATTAAATATGCATTACGGTAGAAAAAATTTATGACTTTGGTACAATTCCCCCGAGAGCCATTCGTTTTTTCAAGGTATTTTAATATTGCATCCTCGATCTAATTATTTCTAGTAGAAAAAAAAGCGAAACTTTTTTGCGAATTCTCTCAGCATATTGAAGAATACTAAAAGCAAATTATTTCTAAGTATTAAAGCGTTTCGTTGGTGGAATCACTTAGTTCTCTTCAATAAACTCACATACCACTTTTATATACTTTTCTTCATTTCCATGCCACCTCACCCCTCGATTTCCCTCCCATGTTCCCTCTTCTTTCTTTTTTCCCAGCGTCACTTTTTATCCTCACCTATGTAATATAACCTATCTTCTATCCTATTTAAATAAACCATTTTTCCCTCCGATGCGCCTAACCATTTTTTCCTTGTGAACATTGTGCACAACTTTTCTTATAATGGCGGAAGATGTTTGTCAGCAATAGCATCAATATATCAATATTGATATTCCGAAAAAGAAGAAACATTAAACTTGCCAAAAACTTTATCGTGATGAGGTTTACTTTCTTTCATACTTATGATTGTTGCAACATCATGAAAATGATTACTTTTCCATACTATTCAGGTGCAGAATAACCGAAAGGTGTGAGAAAGTTCAATGAGATCGGAATCTCGATCAAAATATTGTGAATTAGTGCGCTCAAAATTTTCTGTGATAATAAATCGATATTAGAAAATTATTAAATATATAAATAATGTTCACTGGAAAAGGTATATTTCGATTATAATATTTTACAGGAAACTATATTGGGTTCGTTCATCGCTACATGAGGTTAGCGATTCTCGTTATTTCAGCATTTTTAGAATGTTTTGAAATATTCTAACTTCAAAACTTTGCAGAGTTTATTAAACTATTTTTCTAATGCACCACTTTTTTTTTCCTAAGAGAAATATTCCGCTTGTTTTTCCGATCATTTTAAGTGATCTTTTCAAAGGGCTTCGAGTTTTCTTTCCCTTTGATAAAATTGAAACTGTACTTCAATAACGAAATTGTTCTCTTTTAATCGTATGGCTGAAGAAGCTGCAGCTAACGACCGATAACTGCAAATGATTGGGGTGCAACTAGAGAATTAACTTCAATAGCCGCCAGATATTTTCGTAGTAGTGGAGGAATAAAGTGTCGTCAAAATGTGAAACAATAATGACAACCTTCTTGATTATAGTGATATAAATAAATACGAATTACTATTAATATTATTATTGTTACCATTACTGTTACTATTATTATTATTGTCATTATTACTATTGTTTAGTACTATTGGTGCTACTATTGTTCTAGTAATTATCAAATACTTTTTGCTGTTATCACCATCAATAACATCAAATTATCGCTATTCACTAATAGCACCAGGAATAATTAGCTGCTATTCTTATCAGTTACCATCACAATTCTTGACCCCAATACTTATTGCATAATTTCGCTCTTTACCGCAGGGCATTTCAACTCGCATCTATTGGCTCTATTGTTCGGCCCTCCTATATAAGTCAGCATGTCTCACAACAACAAAAATCCTACATCGAAGGCTTGCATTTATAAAATAATGAGACTCCTTTTCATCAGTCCTCCTTAACCTGTAAAAAACTATTTTCGTACTCTAAATTGTGCACGCAGAAGATGCGCAAGTGGAAGAGCTGTAGGACAGCTATACATCGTGCAGATGGCACAACTAGAAAGCTGTATAATTTACCGATGATTTTTATGTACATCGAAAATGGAGAAAGAAAATCAAAGTAATAATGGAGGGAAATATTCAGATAAGAGGGTTAATTAATAATGAGACATACCGTGTTATCAGCGAAGATTCGGCACTTGTCACGATTCTGCGTGAAGCAATACATGACGCACTCACTGAGTGCGCACATCGCTCTCATGCACACCGGTGGAATTGCGAGGTGGATGGGAACTCACGTAGTGCTCTTTTTCCGTCGCTTACTTATTACGGTATGCCTTCTTCATGCTATGACAATGACTACACATATAGGAAACACTCACATTCGTCCTGTTATTTCTAAGCAACCTGAAAAACCTACGCAATTATCGCTACAGGTTGAAAACTACGACTTACTCATATTATAAATTTCACTTTAGTCCATGGAATTCTGAAGGAGTTCCGGATGCTTGATTGGAATTTCTCGTACGTAAAAATGTTGAGGCAAAATTGGCAAGAAAGGCTTAACACTTCCACTTATCATTATCAGAATGCTTGATTGTCTTGTATGATCGTTTGCAGCTAAGAGTCAGATATGATGAGCCTTAAACTATAACCGAATAAATAACATTTACCTGTTGACGTATGATTTAGTGGATCCTTTCTTGTTCTTTGTTAAATCTTTCGCTCAGTTAAGCTGTCTTTTTAAGTTACGGCATTCGCTTTCCCCTTGAATCTGCTGAAAACTCGTAAATATGCAACTCTGATTGTGCTTCAACATTGAGTTTCACGTACAGTATATTCATAAGAGCTTGTTAAGTATCAAAATATATATCTTTTATAATCCCCTCCCTCCTTTCATAAAAAATTTCAAGTAGCCACTCCCGCTCGCGCCTTAACTCACAACAAGCAATCAAACAGCCGATTGTGGACGTGGGACAGTAGTCCGTCGTCGAAATAGCTCACAGTTACAGTGGGTTACCGTTCGTCCGAAAACTAACAGCGTTGCACCTTTATTCGTTTCTAATCACGCTCCACCAGAGTATAAAAAATTCGATTTTGGAAAACGCAATTTAAAACTTTGGTTTGGTATTCAAACAATTGTAGGTCTTCCTTACGTCTTCCTTTGAAAACCGGGACACGTTTTGCGTCGACATTTTCATTCCCTGGTACGGCATAGGAGAGCAAACGAATCTGTGAATACACTCCACGCCTTATGTTGCTTACAGCCCACATAACTTATCCACTTACGGAGAATTGTAAACATTGACGAGTACAACAAAATTTCAAGGTGGCAATTTTTATTCTTCAACAAGTACACATGTTTAAGTACTATAAGAAGTGTTGATTGGGACATCCGAAGAAGGTTTGCAGCAAGCCGTGAGTATGCTTATTTCCTGGCTCTAAGCACAGCATCGGCGGTACGTTCGATAGCACGAGCTTGTGCAATGGGTCGCCTACGTTCTTGCTCATGCGATCCAACAAAGGCTGGTCCTCTTCTAGCTGATCAACGTGATATTTGGGCGAATTGCGCTAATCGCATAGGCTCCGACAATCTTCGATACGCCGTTAAAATCTCCAAGTGATGCTTAGAATTTATTCGAAATACTAGAATAGCTGGAACATACAACTGAATATATGTTATTTAAATTATTTGATGATAGTCAATTGCAAGTTTTCAAGCGTATTTCGAGTGGTACTTATGAGGGGGATTGTGAACGGAGAATATGATGCATTCTTTAGGTCATTCTACCAATAAGTAGTTTATTTTCTGCGATTTAAACAAATTTCATTGTAGACGTTTAATTGATCGCCAGTTTTCTTGCCTGTTTCCCATCACAATATCGCGTATATTCCTGCACAACATCGCTGTCGGCCGAACGGTTAGTTACTATTCCACTAATTTTTTTAATGCGTTTCTGTGAATTTTTATTTTTTTTTATTTCTATTTTTTTTTTCTTTAGCGGAGCATTTCAGCGTCATCACTAATCTTAGCGGCGTCACTAACCTATGTGCTTACGCTGCTTGCGTATGTATGTGTCAGTCTGCCTGTTTGTCGGTTCGATGATTCCCATTCACGACGATCCCGAGCTATTCCGCATCGAATTTACGATTTGGGGTTATGCCTGAAATCAATATAAGACAAGGAAATTCTTCTCGGTACCTTAGATGTGCGTAATTATGACTTTTTGCACGTTTGAAGAGTGCACCAGCCAGTTTTATGATCCATTTTTGTTAGTGAGATTCCTATCTCTCATTTGGTTTCTAATCACAAAGTCCTCATCCATGACGATCACACACTCCTCGGCAAGCATTCCGAAAGACACGAGATTTTGAAGAACTTATTCCACCTCAGTTGAGCACAAAACACGTAAAACGTTCCGTATACAAAGTAACTGCAAGCAGGAGCTCCTCGAAAAACAGAAATTTCTAAATGCGTCGCCTCATATCTATGGCCTCCGTGGCTAAGAGATTTACTTCACTAGCAACACGTAATTGTTCGCAGACATGTGGTTTAGAAATCCTTATATGCAGCAAAGATAAGCTGGACGGGTGAAAAGGTGGAGGGAATGAAACTGCAACGGTCAAAAATAATAAGATAGACATCCATTTTGAAGTGATCCAACCGCTGTTGCAAATTTTTGCATAAAAATTCACTTTTTTCAACTGGGCTTTTTGTGAAGAACAACCCGACCTGTTCGACATAGAACGGTCGGTTCGTTGAAAACAAGAATATATTATTTTGTTTGTTTATATTACATGTTGGCAATTAGTTTGCATCGTCCGATAAAGGGAATTGCAAAAGCTCTGACATGAAATTTCTCCTGTTGCGTTTTCCCACTTGCTGCATAAGGTAAAGGGCGCCATTATTAGATCTATACAATGTGGAAATAGACAATAGGAATCATAATTTCTGTAAAAGAGGTTTATGTAAACCATTTGCTGCATAACTAACGATTTTATTGATGGTAATTTTTTTTTTTTTTTTTTTTTTTTTTTTTTTTTGCAATGTGGCCAGCCAAACATTTTTTCGGAGTTTATAGCGTGTAAAACTGAAAACGAAGTGCGATTGTGTATCTGCGTTCGGGAGTTGTCTTCGACGTCGATGTTCTGCACGTGTCGAAGCATTGTCGCAAATTGGTGATTCTCTGATGGAGTCATTGTTACGTTCACGTCGCATCAGACGCTCCAATACGACACCTCATTCACAACGTGGTGTTTGTATGCGTACACATCATGAACGCTATATGAAACACAAGTATGCATTCGTTAATCATAAATAATTGCTTCAAAAATTATTTTTGCTACCTTCTCACCTCTAATGTAGAAAAATTAGATTTCTTTAGGTTGGAAACTTTTTCGCTAATTCCGAAGCAAAGTTGAATGAATAAAAATGATTATAGAAAGCTGCAAACGCAAATTTTGATGTGATTTTAAAAAATTCAGCACACAACGGGATGTATTATGAGTGAATATGCTGCAGATGTCGTTGCATTAATTAATATTACTGATAGTACTGTTTATCAGTGCTATTGAGATCAATATACTTTCAAATGATTCCTTTTTAAACGCGAGCTCTGGTCTCAAAAATTCGATCGATGCGATCATAGCTTTTTGCAAGGTATTGCAAAGTAAGTATTGCGAGGTATGTATTCAACGTATAATCAGTGTATTGCAATGCAAGGTACAATCAATGCAAGGTTTGTATACATAATCAATGTATTGCAATACAAGGTACAATCAATGTGAGGTTTATATACAGCAGTAATACCTACTGATCGCTGCAAATACTGCAAAATTTTTGAACATTCATGTGCCAAATGAGTGTGTCGCATTCACTGCAACTCAATTTGTGCAAAGAGAAACGAATTTTCGTGCATATTTATGTAAGGACGCTTTATTCTTTCGTTGAGGTGCCAATTTGCTATTTGCTAATTTAACACATTTTGAAGCGATAATTTCTAGCACATTTTGAAGCTTTTTAATTTTTACAGTTTTTTTTTGAGTGGAAATCATATGTTCTTGCATCGTTAGAAGTGAAAAATCAATGCAAACATTTGCCACTTAGCTCAGCGCTTTTCGTTAATGAAAAGTTCAGCAAGTAATTACTATTCTTTTTATTGATTTAATTGCTTTCTGTCAATTTATGCTCTTTCCAATTAGTTTACTTTCGCTTTCTCAAACTTTTACATAAAAATTCTTTGGGCTTTTTTCCATTTTCCCACTTTCCACGTTTGGAATAGTCATTCTCTCTGTAGCTATGCACTTCTACACCTCTATGACCTCTACGCTTGCGCGATCTGCAGCGTTTGATATCTATCTAGCAAATAGCATGCAGCGTCGATCTTCCGAAATGAACACTGTCTAACATATTTTCGAGCACACAGAACTTCAAACCCTTTCATTAGACTCTCGAAGAATGGCTAAGTTGTTTTTTTTAGGCTGTGGATGATTTTATTAGCACCTCATTAACTTCACTGTATTTCTGTTTTCTGAACTCCTCCCATTTTATCGTCCTGTAACTTAGGTTGCGATTTCACATAGGAATAACGACAATTTCTTGCTGTTTAAAATGTAGCACATTTTAGAATAAAACGTCTTCGTTAAACAACCTTTGAAATAAAAGTATTGCGCATAAATAAATTCATCAAATTCGACTGTGATCATCATACTTGCTTTTTTTGGTTAATTATGCTCCCATTTCCAATATGTCAATTCTTATCTAACACTGATTTAATTGGAAAACTATTTTTCTTGCTTATTTCATTTAATTGGAAATTATATGTACATA
>JAAVTS010000688.1:48119-61869 GCA_022845575.1 Baylisascaris ailuri | reverse complement strand
TATTTATTTATATGTAATCAATTCACAATTACGTCGCTATGCTACAAAATGATTTGCATATGACGAACGGAAGCGAACGGTTAGCACAATGAACGAGATTGGTCACCGTTCTTTCGATTGCTGTTTGATTAGGATTCACTTTAAAAAAAGGGAATGTTTTTTCCCCGTCGACTAAACGTGATGTGACCACAAAACGTTCTCAAGGGCAACAAGTGCTGTGCTGTGATGCAAAATTACTACTTAAGAAATCAACCACAACATTATTTGGCATGTCTTTTAGCTGTCCTTATTGAAGCGTCAATATATGCAAATGCTCAATATACGGCTTCAAATTGTACCAATATGCAAAAAACAACGATACGAAGCGATTTCACCTAAAAAAAGAACAAAAAACAAAACAAAACAGAACTATCTCTATTTAGAAAAACGTTGTTTGAAGAAAATGAAACAGTCTTCTTGAAACGTTAATTATATTATATAAAATTTCTATTATGTTATATAAAATTTCTATATTTTTGAGCTTATTTAATCAAATATTTCTTGAAAAGAATGTCGAGCTTCCCAAAAAAATTTATCAATAAGAAGTTTTCAGATTAAAAAAAAATCTGTTCCTTTCAGTGTTTACTTTCAAAATTATTTATTCATCGATCAAGCTCTAATTTTTGAAACGGAAAAAAATCGCCAGTTCGGCGTGTTTTTCTTCAAAGTTATTTCCTCATGACCTTATCCTTGAGGTTTTCCTTGAAAGAGATTTGCGAATTTACAAGAATTCTGCATATAAATGATAAAGTTGCGGGTAGAGGTAGGGGATCCACTATGAACAGGTATATTTTCAGATACGTCAGGCTAGATCATACAGCCAGTGTGCATAGTTAAAAACGATCTAATTAGGAATAAACGCGGACTATAAATCACCAGTAATTGAATTGGAATTCAGCTGCTGCGAGTAGTACATTTTTTCAAGTCTTCAAGTACTTCCATGAATTCGATAAATCAGCTATGCACTTACCTTTATGTACTTGCACTTAGATATGCACTTATATTTATAAAACTTATATATGAAGTATGCACCTCATTTCTTTGTGAAATGTTGCGTTTGCGCACTTTTTAGTGCGTAAGGGTTACGGTATTGCATTGTTTTAACTTGCAGGGTGGTCCCGTTGTGGTTTGTCGACATTCGTCGCCGACGGATCTCACATTCAAGAGTGTCGGCTATTGCACGAAATTAAGATGAATGCTTCGTTTAATAAGGCAATGATGCCTCTCTTGAACATTCACCTCATTGCAACGATTAATAAAATACTTCATAAAATAATGAAAATTCTTCTTGCAAGCGAGATTTGAATTGCATTTACTGTTGCATTTTATAGCCAATTAATTATGATATTTTATGTTGTTTTCTATGTTGCAAATCTCAACGAATTGCAGTCACATACAAAGGGATTACTTGAATAGTTGTACCATAAAAGATTGCGAAAGACAGCGTTGATTGTCGATTCTTTCTTATTGCAACGAGTTCAACTTAACTTAAACTTGGCATGATTGCAATACTTTTATGAGTACTTTGCAAGGGATCTTTATCGAGTTGAATGGAAATTTAACAAAACATCAACAGTGATTCCACAATGCCGGTCATATATGATCGTCTCAAGAGCCCTTTTTTCTATGAGACTGCGGATGTTTGCATCGTGAACTTCATGTTGATGTGTTTATTTCTGTGCGTATATGTGCGTCGGTCTCTATGTGTATATCCGGCAGTTTTCATCGGTAATCACTGAAGCAATCCGAATTGGGTAACATAATTCGGAACGCAAATTGATCTCCTTCACTAAGCTTTTCATCAGATTATCAATTTCTAGAAGATTTACGGCTGATTAAAGTTCTTTAAAATTCACATATACGCAAGTACAGGTGATTAGTTCGCCTAAAATATCTTCTAACATATCATTGCGCTTGTTTTATTATTTACTGGAAACTTGTGGCAACTGCTACACCTCAGCGAGTGAATGTGCAAAAAACGCAAATTATGACAACTGCTCTGACACTATTTTCGGCTTCCTTTCATTGTAGTGAAAAATTTAAAAGAATTCAATCTATTCTATTCGCTAATTTCATCCAAAATTCATTTTTTAAAAGAAATATTTAAATCGAAAGCTGAAATAATTCAGGGAATATTATGCTCTACTGATCGATTAGCCGTTTAATTTGATAAAGATATCGAAAGTACCCTTATGATGTTGCTATAAACTTTTGAAGTTGCTGTAAACTTTTGAAGTTGCTATAAACTTTCGAAGTTGCTATAAACTATGACTACAGATGTGGAACCTGAATTCGGTGCAACAGAAAAACGGCGATATATTCCAACTCTATGCTATGTGATAAGCGCAATTTGTCATTCAAATGACTTGACGAGAAAAGAGCTCACTTTAACATCGTCGAAGATATTTTTCGATGCGGTTTTTATGGCAGTGAAAATCACATACACAGACACACGCACACACACATATACACACACAAATACAGGTGGTGATCGGTGTGAGCCCTGTGAAAGCATGTGTAGGGTTTATTCCTCCTTCTCCCACCCTCCACCTCGTCTTTCAACGGAGCGTTCAGCCATCAACGAGCGGCACTGTTCAAGATGTGCAGAACGCGGTCGCCGGGCATTAAATTGTTAAGTGCTGGTATGTACGTTTGTGCGAGTCAAGTTCCTTCGAAATTGTCGTCGTTTAATTTGCCATCGTGCTCGCTCGCTTGTAACAACAAGTCCCGCCCATGTATTTCTACTGTAAACGATAGAAAGCGCATGCAGCATGAGGCACATTTAGGCAGAATAGGAAAACTAAGAGAGAGGGAAAAGGAAAGGGAGAAATAAAGAGAGAGGGAGAAGTTGCTAACAGACGACACATGATGTCACATTCAGAGAGGAAGTGAAAACAGTGGCGGAGGTGCGCTGAGGATGTTGTGGCGTCGGATGTGGCGAAAGGTGGAGGAGAAGAAGAAGGGATCGTCGCAAAACGAGTGTCGGAATCGCTGCGTCACTGCAGCAGGTAGACGACCACGACGTCCAAGATGACACACGTCGCCGCACTTTATCGGAGGCGTGTGCGCATTTATTGTTCTTCTCAAGCTGATATTATTGGCTGCGCCACAAATTGGAGACGGCCCATTTGCGCGATTCCTCCTCTCACTGCGCCTCTGTTCTCGTCGGTTTCTTGAGCAGACGGCTGTCTTGCCGGACATCGGCTCTCTCGCTTACATAAGCTTTAGCTTAGTGTTAGTCTGTCGCCAGATCCACCCGACCGATTCCACCGTGTGCGCACATTTATGCTGTCGGCGATCCTAACTATCGAAAGCGATGTGCTGCTAGTGGTGCTGCTCGTTTGGTGTTGCGCATTCGAGAATGTGTCGTTGGTGCAAGTTGCGAATGCGAGTAAGGCGCCCGAGAAGCTAACACAGGTAGGCACGTTGAGAGTTTGAGAAGTGGCAGCTTTGCAACGTATATCACAGGGTTGTTCTCCAGAGTTGCTCCATCTGCGGTCCTACCGACACTTCCACGTGCTGTGCCGGACACAACCAGCGATCGCCGTCGCCGCTTATGAGGGCATTCAGGACGCTATGGCTGCTTGCCGCGAGCATATGCGCTTTCAACCTTGGGACTGTTCGCAGGTCTCCACTGTGCTTCACGAGCCACCAATTTTAAGGCTTGGTCAGTTGATATTTCCTCGTATTTTGTTCCCTTTTATTTAGGAACAAGAAAGCCACGAATCACTTCTCCGTCATGAATCAGACAGTTCACTTGAAAAGGGCATTCTTAAGTGGAGTTGCAAATGAGAAATGACGTCTAGCTAAAAACTTGATGTGGTTGAAAAATCGGCTAAAGATTCACGAGGAAGAGGCACAAAGATTGGTTTTGTTATATGTTACACTCATGAAATATATTGCAAGTGTTTTCATATCAATTATCAGTATAGCATATCTTCTATAGTGCGCATGAATGAATAATGCTTACAATCCGCTTCGTTAATTTCTCATCAGAAAACATGATAAAAGACCACCAGTCATTGTTTGAAGCTCCGTTTAGATGTTAAAAGAGTTGGATTCGAGCTCCTGCTCCAATTTTCACCGGACGAATGCATACAACGACCGCATAGCAGAAGTTCAACTCTGTCTCATAACCTGGTACTGCGAAACGCCTGAGGCTTCGTAACTGAACAAAGCGAAATTCCTTGGTTCCAACGGTCTGAACGTTCTGAGGCTAAAGCACTATATGAAACTTGCATCCTACATTTGTTAATATCGGCTTGCAGGATTTTCGAAATATGTGAAACATTTATTTTATCTCTTAAAAAAGCTTTACAGCAAATACTACTAGCAAGCTGAGGTGACCAAAGGAGTCTGCTGAGCATGGAGACCTTACTTTCCCCTTACTATTTCAGAGAACCCGTTCAATCATTTAAAATTTAAAAAAACTTATTGGACTTCAAGTTTCTTCCCAGCTCTAGTACCTTATTTCTGCTCATAAACCTTCGAGCTGATTAAGGAACACGCGAGACGGCATATCTTTGGGCAATGTCGTCGGCAGGTGCAGCATGGGGTGTCTCAACCGCATGCGCACAAGGCTGGTTAGCCGAATGTGGTTGCAATGGACGTGACGACGCTAAAGAGAACTGGGAATGGGGAGGCTGTTCTTATGGAGTGCAATTTGGTATTGTCACATCAAGAAAACTCTTAACACGAAGCACAGCATCGAGGTCACCCTTACGCAAACTGGAAAAGCACAACCTCAAAGCTGGACGATTAGTAAGCGCATTCCTCTTAATAGTGTGTGTTTTGTGATGTCCTAAATCGCAATGGTGAAAGCGTCTCGGTAACAACTAATCTTCTGCAATGTTTTCTCTTGAATTGCTAATAGTGAGCCTTTTAAATTGCATGAGGTCAATTCTCTTCTCTAATCCAGTAACGATGAAGTGAAATATAGTTTCCTAGAAAATGCCATTAATGCATCACTGATTAATTATTACTTGGTGAATTTCACTCAGCTTCCAAATCAAAATACATCAATGAATTCTATATCAAATTATCAATCATTTCCTCCTGTTCCTGCAACATCTTTGTAGCTTTCAAATTGACTCATACATCCTTATTCGACGGGCAATTTTTGAAGCCACTGAAAGGGAAGAATTTAAATTACCAAAAAATTGTGACATATCGATGCATCAAATCATCGCTAAACACGCTAATCTACAAAAATATCTATCAGTAAGTTCATTAAGGCACTTTTATGCAAAAATACATCATGCAATGCTCATTGTTGAATGAAAATCCAACGTAGTTTTAATGCTTCAACGATAGTTAATGAGCAACAGCTAATGGTAAAATGGTTACGACTAGAAAGAAAACACCGAGGCACAGTTAATGTGCGATGACAAAGCCATTTAATACACGGCTGTATAAAGATACGATTGTAAACTATTGACTAAAAACCCGTTAGAGCAATTTTCAATTGGCACTTTTATTACTGCTTTGTATTTTATGATCTATCTGTACGCTGTGACGATTCTTTTTGTTCTATCTTCTAATAGTTCTTTGGATTCCTGATAACGCAGACGAGTTGTTTATTAGAAGCGGTCTAACGTGTTCTTAAGAATCCTTGTTTAACTTCTGTTGATGTTAAGAATGTAGTTGCATTCTTTGAAGCTTTTGCTATGTTTCAGTTTAGAAATGGCCAATAAGATATCTTTGGTCCTAAAAATGACCGATGGAATACCTCTGATCGTAGGAATAGCCACCAAGATAGCTTTACTCGTAGAAATGGCCGATGAAAATTTCCTCATATGGCGCTTCTCTATGCGAGTCGTTCGTAGTAATGGTTATCATTCTCGGAGTGCGACTTTTATCCTAGACATTCAGTCATATTCAATCAGCATATTGATTCCTGCTTATCGTTTAGCATTATCACAATGATAATCAATTTTAGGCAGTTAAGAAGACGCTGATATCTTCTTGCAAATGCCATGGTGTGAGTGGAAGTTGTGATCAAAAAACATGTTGGAAGAAAACGGCCGATTTAGCAAGTATTGCTAAACATATTACAAATAAAATGTATAAAGTGAGTGCATCATATTTTTTCGTCATCCTCTTTTATATCTTCACGCAATTTCTTAGTAATACCTGCATACACAATTTCTTCACGTTACCTGCACTTTTTTCTTTCACAACGAATAATTCAAAATGCGCATCGTTTGACTTGTTGCGGTTTTACATATCTATTTGTTTGTATGCGCCCTTTTGATGATAGCTCAAACTCAGGCGATAAAATAAAATGATTAAGAGTACGATTAGAATAATGCATGAGTGATCGATGTTCATCTGATCGTCATTGATTTACTGGATCGTTGAATTTCCTGAGCAGATGAACTCCTTAATATACTTAGAGTGAAAATTGGAAATATTTGAAAAAAAACTTCATCAAAATTGAGCGTATTCATTTCGTATATAAATGCCGTTTATTGGCAAATATTGACTACCCTATATATCTTATGATAGGAGGTTGCAATGTTATCTCAAATGGGAATAATAGAATGAGTGACCAAATATTTCGTTGTGCTAGTGGAATTGAAAGCGATATGCATACGATAAGCACAGTGAGCGCCTACTAAACCATATCATTCCTTGCCTCTCTTTGTGCAAATCCGATAATTATGCTTCAATTCACTTTTTTCAAGCATGTCTGAATTATACCTGCTGACGATCGTGCTTACATCTGTCGAATGATCAAAATTAGGTGACATTTGTTATTGTGTCACTTAATAAGACTTTGCCTAAGAAATTCACAGGAAAAAGAGAATACATGCATGCAAGCATGCTAACTGCTAACATCTATAATAGACCTTTGGGAAATAGGCGGAATGAAAGGCGAAAGAATAACTAAATTAAGTGAACTAAACCGCTCGCATAGCGGAGATTGAACGTGAGAAGTAAAGGTTTTGTATACGAGTGAGCTCACAATCTGCGAGAGGGGGAATCCTTCCGTTATTCATTATCCCTTATCAGTTGCTTGTTTTTTGCACAATTGTAATATGTTCAGCATTGTCTCGTTATGAAATTCATTAATTCGCCTCTATAACTATTTATTAGGCCATTGTCTTCTATGATATTTGCTCTCAAACAACGCAGTATAATGGAATTCTTTAAAATAGCTATTTAGGCAAAACGTTTGGTGGATGGTAACGCTCGTGCAAAGAATGCTGAGCTAGTTTTCGTAGAGGATAGTCCCGATCCATGTGTCACCACACGAACTACGAATCGAGTATGCAACTGGCGGAATGAGACAAGCAGCATCGGAGATTGTGCTTTGCTATGCTGTGGGCATGCCTTCAAGGTTGGTCTCTTCTTTCGATGTGGATTCACTTCGTAAATGGTACTTCGCTTATACACTCTTCAAATGCCTTCATTGAAGAAATAGATCACTGAAAAGTTCCGTTCCTATAACTCACATTAGGTATGTAATTTTTAATGGCCTCCGCATTTGGAAATACTATGATACATAGCTTTCTCTGTTTACATATCTACTCAGACGTGCGCATAATTTTTTAGAAGTTTTGGGAAGAGGAAAGAGCGATCACCCTACTAGTTACCCTCTAAAAGGCAAAGGCGAATATAGAACAAAACAAGGAGAGTTTATGTGAATAATGACCAGACGAGTAGTTATAAAATGAAAATTTCCACATCCAAAATTTTTTCAACATTTAAAGAGTTTCAGAATTTATCGAGACACTTATAAAATTTTTTAATGAACTTTCAAAGCGTTATCTACCGGCCTACTTGCTCATAAGTTGTTTTTATATAAGATTTGTATTAACATGAAGCTGAATTAGCTCGAACAATATATATGTGCTATGTATAGCCATTTATGCATACTGATTGGCGTAACTATGACTTATTGCTATTGCTATAGTGTTATATCAATTGCCATAGTGCAATACTAATTGCCACTTCGATTACTTCTTGTTATCCTCGTACAAAAAGAAACATTCTCATGCTAACTACAAATATTTTATCGGTTCCATAAGATGTGCGGATTTTCTATCGCTATAATCGTGCAAAACATGCTCGGCAGATATACAATTTAAAAAATACAATTTAAAAATTTTTTTCAATGTTTTCGTGAAAAATTTTAGCTTATTGATTCAAATTATCCGTCGAAAAAACAAAGTTTTTTATAACATTTAAAAAATTTTCTCATCGATGATTCCTTTCATCGTTCTCATTCGAAATTGTCGCTCATTTACAATGATAATAACATCAACGACCCGCTTAATTTATAAGGCATTCTTTTCCAGGCTAAATATTTAGCTTAGTAAGTTGGCATTAATTTTCAAGCTGTCATTTTGCAAATCGAATTTTTAGGAGAAATCTAATCACCTCTTCAAATCGACTAAAATTTCATCTTTCATCCCATCCTATTCAAGAGATCGAAGAAAATCGCCCCATTCAAAACCCTATCAATATTAAGCCTTTATGATTCTCTTTATCTAGAATAACCGGTGAAAATCAATGAATCTTTCCATAAAGAGTGATAAACATTTAAGAGTGACAAGAAAATAGGCCATTTATGTTATTTTAGGATGATATAATTTCAAACTGTTGAATCGTTTCAAAACTTCGCCAAATATCTGAAGATTTCCGGATGAACTCATTGAATTTGCTTATATTCCGATCCCGACCGCTTGATCGTGGAGGTAGAGAATAATCAGAATTATTCATTTCCATCATAAAACACCGTTTATAGGTCTTTCCCAACTTTAAAGGGTACGCATTGTTCAAGATGAAATTATTCACATCTTTTCATAATGTAAAGGGATATAATATAAGCGAGCAGATGTATCGTACAGGTGTAGTTGATAGGCAAATATCAAAACAGAATAATCTGCGGATATAAAGTGCTTTATTCTTGCCAAATAAACAATGGCTGCACTATCGAAAGATAAACCTATAATCGACTTGTACTCGACAACGATTCATGAAATTTTCCAAAATTTTAAGGTGTGGCGTATGATGGAGAGCACTTATAATCGAAATTTTATGGTAGAAATGAAAAGGAGGGTTTTTTAAAGCAGATATTTGTGTGATTTAATTAAAATTGGTTGCAACATTTCACGAGTAAACATTCGAGACGAGTCTCGCTTCGATAATTTGAATGCGTTGTTGCTTTGAGCATAAAAGTAAGGACTGTGATTTTTTTGCTTTGTGCAAACAATATACAGTCAACCAATTTGCCCAGTAGGGTAAAAGAAGATGGTTCAGTGAACTTTAATGGCTGCAGGGCAACATTGGATCACTTGTAATTTCCTTTTTAAGACCTGAATGCCATTAAAAAAATATGATATTACTAACTTTTGATGCTTTCGTTATGTAAACCAATTTTCTTGGGAATTAATGGCTATATACGAAAACTAAAAAAAACAAACAATTAAAGGGATGCTAAAGGGGATCTTTTTTCTTCAGCAATATTCTTAAATCAATAATTCCGCCTGAAAAAATGCTTTCAGAGTTTAGAATTTTAGAAGCTATAGCTTTACGCAATTAACTAGATGTTTCGAATAAATTTTCAACTTCGATCGATAATAGGGAACATTATTTGCAAAACGAATGAAATGAAAAAAAAAAGAAAAGAAAGTGCTCTACTAAGAGATCTGCAAGAGTGGCATTTTTTCTCTTCTTTAGGTGAGGTAAATGAAGCTCCTTGTTGTAATAAAATTCCAACGTAATATGTTGAAAATATTATGAGAATGGATGTTTGTTACCTTTGATATTTTAGTGCTAAACGTCCACCTATAGTTGTTGAATTGCGAGTTGAATAATGGCCGCAAAAATTAGCTGTTGTAAATTTCTTATGGTTCTTCTTATAGTTCGCACGGTTCTTCCTCATGTTTTTCTTTCTTTTTTTTTTTTGTGACACTCTGTTCACTATGCATGTAATACGTTTTCTGCGCATAGACGGTGAAATGCTATGTCGCTGTGGAATATTATGGGCAACTTTCATCAAAAAAAAAAANAAAAAAAAAAAAAAAAAAAAAAAAGCATAATGTGCTCAGGTAAAATTACCTCATAGGCTCCTCTATTATTTTCTATACTTAGCAGATGCAATTTGTAGGTAATATTTTCTTTGAATAGAATATGCATCTCATCTATTTGATGAAATAAAAGAGCGTAATTTTCTTGTGATTGCTCGCAAACAATTTGAATGGAATATCACATAGTTGAAAACAAACTAACATAAATTTGTAATGCGAAGTCCAGTTTTGTAGGCAATTTATTTACGTTGAATGGCCCTCATAAATTGTGTTGAGCAGCACGCATCTATCGCAATATACGCCTTATATAGGATTGTATTTTAAATGCTCATCATGATTTCTACTGCCCTTATGCGTATGAACATTTCACCAAAAATAACGATTGTTTTTTGTTTTTTTTTGCAAATATCATAATCAATGGGTATTCAGGTTTTCAATCTTTAACAACGAAGAAATAATTACTTGAAGTTGTCATTAAATTAAATAAATGTAACGATTTGAAGTGGTATTTTTTTCACCGTAGATAACAATTGCTGTATATGAGTGATTGCTAAGGTGCATTTCTTATTGATGAAAAATTTTCCACTTGCCGAATATTTTGCCGCTATGGTTGATAATAATAAGAGGCGTTTTCCTCAACACTTTAAAGGTATTTTCCGGTAGGACATTTTCCGATGGGAGTGCTGAACATTTAAATGATCAAATTGTACGCATAATGCAATTGGGAATACGTCAGTGTATTAATTAGGCAACGATTTTTAAACGAAAAAGAGGTCTCAGTTAGTGGACGACGCCTATTTGTTCATTACGCAGATTGATGCATAAAGCAAACTGCTTTAAGGTTGTTATGTTTTGCCGACAGTTTTTCCCAGCGAATAAGATTTCATGAAGAGTGTAGGTGCGCTTCTTATTGAGGGCGACGGGTTCTACGAATAATCAGCTGAGATAATTTTATGGGGACACGTAAAGGCAGTGTTTGCATTTGCTGACTGGCAGATGTCCAAGAGTGATTCAGGTTTTTATGTCTATCATGAACGATGCCTACGCCCATCTCAAACCGCAGAACACTCCTCAAATACTCTCAGCTATCCTGAGGGTTACTACCTCTTTACCTTCGGTGGCCTTTTCCCCGCTCATTGTTTAGCAATTGAGAAGTGTTCATCGGGTCGTATTTAATTGTGAAAAGCTAAAATTTTTATGAAAACAATATTTTTCACGTGTTTCAGATAGTCGGCCCTATATTTTCTGCATCCACTTTTCTTGTCCTTCGAAACAGAAGAGGGCTTGACCATTGAAATTTTAGTTTTGCGAAAATCATCATAAAGGTTGAATGATATTGAAAATAATAACGTTTCATAAATTTTTTTTTCAAAAAAAGAAACGTATATCCTGGTCAGATTCTTTCAATGGTCATTCCTGTGACCATTACTGCAATATTGACCATCACTACGACGACAATCATGATTGAGAAAAAGGATCACTAAAAACTTCTCTTATTCGAGTGGCTTTCTGCTCAAAAACTATATTAAATTTTCGATTAAAAGTATTGCAGCAGCTTGATTCCGCATTTATAGGAATTTTCACATTTATCAAATCTATAAAAAATTTCTTTTGCGTTTTGCTGATCGCTTCTAAATGCGATGACACGGTTCGCATTCAACTAAGGGTATCAGCTTGTCGGACAGATTTCCACATCGATTGGGCTTTTCAAAAAAAGAAAAAAAAAGAAAAAGAAAAAAAATGCTCTTTTCAAATTCGTGCTCTTTCCATTCGTGAATTCACTTATACCGTTCCTTATTCATTTTTGCCTAATATTGCAATATGCCTGATCAGTGAGGGTTGTTTGTTGAGCTATTCGTTAGCTACCGTCTTCTCGCTATCTACTGGTGACTGCTTCCACCTGGCTGTCAAATATAACCGTTCTAAATTGTCTACAAATATCTGCTGTTTCTTGTGCGCCAATACAAACTTTTTGTCTTTCTTTCATTTGGAACCTTTCATAACTCATTTTTATTACGTTGATTTCAATCATTTAAATAGTTATTTCACATCGATTTCACTTTGATAATGCGCTCTCCGATCATCAGAAGTTATGCATAGAGAACATTCTCGAGTATTTGAAATTCTACAGACAATATATGATTTTATCTTTCATATATGCAAATATATGAAATTATTTCAAAAAAAAGTTGAATTTCAGGTTTCACATGAGTTGATTTCTTATCAATGCGATTGTCAATTCGTGTGGTGCTGTCATTTGAAGTGCAATACGTGTCTAAGGCATCGGTGGGTTTCAACATGTACATGAATACGAATGATGTTATTATTTTGTTATCGAATGACATACAAAAAGAAATGTGTTATTATTTTTTATTTGTTTTATGCGTGTCATACGTTTATCGTTGATACGCTCAACAACCACTCTAGCTGAAAAAAAAATTTTTTTTCACACTCTAAAAGTTGATTTTTTTTCCTCCATAAATATCAAATGAATATTGCAATGTTGAACAATTTACTGAACAACAGACTTTTTTTTGCTCATTTATTATAATTTTCAATTTAAAAACAGGAGAGAAAAAAAGCAATTGAAATTGATTTTTTTTTTCAAACGAATTATTATATTTTGTGATAGTAGTGTCTCTTAAAGGAAAATTCCTATTGATACATTCTATGAAATTTAAAGAAATTGTATATGTGATGATAAATCTCTAATTATGTTGTATATGTTTCACGAAAACAAAATCCATTTCTTCTTATTACCAATCTCTTTCGTATAAAAGTGATAATTTTTCATAGAAGTTTGAAAATATATGACCGTTTTTTCAGTAATTTTTCAATTTATGCAAGTAAATTTCATGAATAGTTTACTGCCAAGGTGAAATAATTTAAATTGATCATAGCAAGCATTATGAATCAGTCTTCTATTGTCTAATATCTCTCGTAAAGTACGTAAGTCTCGTCCAGAAACGAAAATAGCGGTTCATCTTAAGTCATAGCAAATGCTTCGCATAAATAGGATATGCGATCAGCAACTTTCCATTTCTAGAACATCTGCGGCGAGTAAATCCAACTCTGCGCTAATTTTGCCCATCTTCGTGAGGTGAAAATTTCCCTCATCTCATGTAAATTACGTTTCTTCCGCTAGTCTAGAAAAATGTGAAAAAAATTCTAATATTTCAATATTCAGAGAGATGCGGAATTTAGCATTTTTTTTTTTTTTTTTTGTATGAATAAGAGATATCATAGCCATAACTATCGTACTAGACGCCATAATTTTTATTAAGTCTGATAGAGGTTGAAATTTGATTGCAAATATTATTGATGAATACATTTATCTAATACCATTTAATGAAAGTTTTCAATATTTTCTCATATCTCAAAGCAAATCTCTCTCTTCTTTCTTTTTTGTTGCGGTTTATGCGTTATGAAAGGATGATTGAATGGATAGCTATTTCATATTATTATTGCAATCCTTTAATTTGCCCATATCTTTTTTTTATTTTGCCGAACCCTTAATCCATTTTTTTTCAGAAATTGATTGCTCATCAAATTTAGTGAATTGTTTTTGAAAAAAATTTTCCAACTCAGTGGCAGCGCATTAAAATTATTAATACGATATAAATGGATGGCGTTTTGATTACTGTTGGAAATAGTAATTATTGGGAAAGAAAAAA
>JAAVTS010000688.1:9657-47540 GCA_022845575.1 Baylisascaris ailuri | reverse complement strand
TGTGATAAAATGAATTCATATTCGAATTCCTAATGGACTCTTTTTTCTATTCGCAAATTTTCTATTTTCTATACGAAAAATATTCGTTGCGTATTCAACGCTAAATAAATCGTTGAGAAAAGCATTCGTATTAAATGATCTTTGATCCGCTTTTCGAATAAGCAGATAGCCGCAATGCCACCGTTAAATTATATGTTAAATTGATCGCAATTTTTTCAACACTGTGATAAATTCATGAAAGAGTACGGAACTAGCCGTTCACCTCCAAAGCCATCAAAACGTATGCTGATTGAAGAAAAGCAGAGTTGTTTCTTTTTCTGGGTTCTATTACTTTTTTTGGTGGTCCGATCTTCGGCACGGTTCCGGATTTCGTCACTTCTGGTTTTATCGGTTGTCTTGCTGATTTACCGCTACTTCAAGCACATGCAAAATGTTTTTAAGCGTTCGCAAAAATTACATTATTCGGTGCGAGAATATGTGGATTACCTTCAAGCACCATATTCGCTACAATCGTTTTTCATTTGTGCTATATGCAGTTTTGCCTACAGAAAGTTCCGCTAAAATAAACGGCTAAAAGTCCTCGACATCTGATTACAAATATGTTCAGCCAAGAGTCACACGCGTATGTCTCACTCTTCACTCGCACACTTCCATCAACAAAATAAATCAATAGTAATGTTTACCGGCGTCCCTAATAGCTGCATATCAGTACGAATTGTGCATGAAGATAAAGCGCTCATACACTCAAGTAAATAGTATAAGCAAGGCCGCTAGCAATTTTATAGAGGGCTATATAAGAAGGCTGAACCTCAGAGGAGAGTAAGCGTCTAATATAAGCTTTTATTTTATGGGCACACACTTTGAAGAACAACGGCAAAGTGTCGGTCACCACAGGCGAACGTTTACCGTGGGCGGAACGGGTCTAACGTGTCAAGGTGAAATATATGAAAATTAGTAGAATGACTAAACAGCGCCAGATCCTCAAATTCTCCATCAGTCCCATCTCCGGAATTCTGGCGAGGAAACCACCAGCAACATCACTTTGGCTACAAACAAGCCCTGATGAATGTGAGGCCGATTTTGTTTATAGACAGTAGATGATTGAATTATTGTCACAAGCACTTTTTGTTGAGATGTCGGTTTGTGTTTCTACGGAACGAAAGATAAAAGAACTTCTTAGATATTGGGGGAACGCCGAGAAAGCGGGACCTTCAATTCGATTTCAGTCGGTTTTTCGCTCAACAAAGCGAACTGAAATCTTTTCAATGAAAGTAAGCAACGCGAGCTAAAAAAACTTAAATTCGAACAAGCTAAGCAAGTTTGAACGAAGCCAAGAAAATTGGCGTTTGTCAGCGGGCTCATTTCATTTCTTTGCTTGACGGATCATCTATAAGACGGCTTGAACTCCACACGGCCATCCCTTTCTCATATCATTGATGATCATTATGCAATCCACGTTTGGCGTTTATGGTTTGTTGCAATTTTGCGCATGCATGTGTGTGGTATTGTTGGGTGGTAAATGTCGTACAAATTTTTATGTCTTCGTTGATATGTGCCTTCGAACCCATAAAAAAGCGATCGCGCATATATCGCACTCACCGTTATACTCACTCACTCCTATTATCGGCGCTTTGATCATTAATGCAGCGCTCTAAGGTTACCGTATTCAAGTGAACGTAAGAAATGAGCGCATTCAATCGACCTGCCTCTCACCTACACTCAATTGGCACGCGCGAGCGAGATCGTAGTTATCAAAGCGCGAACCATTTTATAGACTCGCGCGTCAAGTGTACCCTATTGGAAGTGGTACGTTGGGTGGCATCCGCGTAAAATTGTTGCTATCCATTTCGTTTGCAGCGTGTTAGTGGCGAGTGCCGCTTACCTGACCGCATGAATGCGACAAGAAATTTTTAAGGGAAATTTTCATTTTACGACTCCGCTGTTCCAGCAGCATTCACATTTCAAGCCTGCAATCACCGACTAACCGATGTCACAAAACCGGCCTCTTTGCATCGGCGACGATCGTCTCTCATAGAAACAGCCAACAATCACCTGACTAATACCATTTGATTACTCACTCAACAGACGACATGCCCTCAGCTCCACTTAAAGGGACGATCTTACTCTTCACCTTAAAAGCTTTGCAATTCTCATCGCTTCATTTAACACGCCGCACTTGTGAAGCACGCTCTAAAATGTTAGCCACACCACATCAACCTTATCACCACATGGGTCGGCAAAACAACTTTGGCATCTGCGGTTTTTTTGACAAGTCCACCTTTGAAAATGAGTCGTCAAAGCTTTGATCTACAATCTCTGAACAGCATAGACGGAAGATGGAAGCCTGAGTGGGGATAGGAGACAGATTGAATCGACAGTACTATGCTTCTCACGGGTGTTACAAATTAGCCTTATGCATACAAAATCGCCGTATCAGAGCGGATTCCTGTGTGCTCCAAGTGGTTTCTCAAGGAGAAGTTGTGTGCAGTGGCTACAATTGTGTACGACGTCAACGAATTTGTTGCCATGTACGACCCAAACTACAAACAATTCGTTATGCTCACACATGAAGCAACTGCAGTCATCGAACCCTCAGATGTCATTCCAGTTGATCGACAACCGACCTTACTACAGAACTATAGACCTTCTATCGTCGAGCTATGCCCTCTTAATGTCTCAACCCTGCAAGTACTTTCCCTTTTCAAAATCACTCTTCATGAGCATTGAATACGTGCATCATTTAAAAACACCGCCCTCCTAAAACAACTGAATTGTACAAACTAAATTTAATGACTGCCTGAAACTAGGCGCACAGATTTGTGCGGATCCGCAATCTTTTGCTTGCCATGCGAATGCTCTACCACTAAGTTGTCGTGAACGCTTTCACCAGTCCTACTTTTTCGTTCAGGTCCCATTACTTCTTTCTGCGCGTACAATACAGGACGCCTAATGGGCGTGTAACCCCAACACACAAAGTAGAGCAAACATTAGCATGACAGAACGCTTCCACGAATACATAGAGAGCGTGTTGTCCACCAGCCAAATTTTTACTCTGGCCCAGACTCAAATGACGGCCATCGTTTCTGATGACCCGATGAAAACATTACCTTCCAACGAATATGAAACTGCGGCTTTTCGCCCGTCCTGCGAACACTCTACCACTGAGCTAACCGAGACGGTTTGAACTTTTTTCCGTTCAGTTTCCCCAGTTTTAGTGTGCACATAATGCAACTCTTATGAGCGTACAACTCCAACAGTCCGAGTAGAACCAGTACTAGCACGGCGGGGCCTTTTACAAAAATTGTTCGGCGTCTTGTTCTAGCAAACTTAACCAACTTTTTTAGCCTGGCTCAGGTCTGGGTCATAACCATCGTTTCTGATGACGAATGAAAAATTCGTCCACAGACACTTTCAATGAACACAATTTTTTTTCTTTCTTAGGCTCCGTTTGTTCTAATGGGCACAAAAAAACGACACGTCTGATCATTCTATAACGCAAACGATTAGAGCAGAACCGGCACCGGTATAACAGAACTCAAGCGATGGTTAACACCTGAATTCGAGTCAGACTAAAAAGGCTGGCTGACATACATGTTAACTTTGTATTCGTAAGGAGTTATGTCCATGTAGTGCCAATTCTACCGTCACTGTTCGTGATATACGCTCATTAGGCATACTGCACCATATGCGCAATACAATAGGTGAAACGTGAGTAAACGCGCCCGCTGAAATCCGCGGTAGCTCAACGGTACAGCACGTGCGCGATGCGAAAGGTTAAGAGATCACACCCATCCACATAGTCCTCACTGGTCATCAAAAACAGTGGATATCATATGAGCCTCAACCACACACGCAACGTCAACAGGAAAACACAACCCACTCGAATTTGAATGGTATGCTATCATTAGAGGCTTCGAGTTTCAGTTCTTTCTTAATGGCCCTTGTCGATTTAAATTCCTCATCACACTATGTGCAAAACGGCGGAAAACTTACAAAAACGAAGAGTCAAGTTCCGGGAGGGCAACGAATCCAAATGCCATCATCGATGAGCTATCTTTTTAAGACGATGCTTTAAGAAAAAAAAAAAACTTTGAACCTAAAAATTTCAGAAAAACGAATCCACTAAAGCATTCGCCCGTCTTATGATCATTTAGATCTCCTCTGATTAAGCCATTCCTGCTTGAGCAGCTTTTTAGTCAGCTCTTCGTCCATCCACTTTACTATGCTTGTTTTCGTCTGCATCCCATGTTCGCTCACAGCAGAAGTCAAACGCGATAGTGCAAACTATCTGCTGCCAACGCCAGAAAGCGTCAAAGAGATTCCAACATTAAACTCCAAAAGTTGCGAGTGGCAAAAATTCATATACGATATGTTGTTACACGAACAGTGCTGATCCATGCAAAACACTCATTTAAGGCACACAAGTATGCATATATAATGAGTACGGTAATGTGAGAGAGATATATATGCGGGTGTCAGTCGGTGAATCAATGATAATGCGATCGAGATGAGTTCACTTTCACGGGATGTGGATCGTAATCAGCTCCCGAAAGTTAACTCATGGAAAAATAGCTCGAAATGCGCATCACGAAGAGACCATTCGAGCCAATTTCCGCATATCTCAATGCAAATAATCGCAACAAAAAATACTGTAGTAGTTCGGCAGCGGAAGTGAGCAAACGCTGAACAATTTCGGTGGAGAAGTGCTGATAATATGGTATTTTTGGTGTAGCAATCAATTACGATAATTCAGCACAACTGAATTCCACCTAAGGCAGTCTAGCATATATTATAACTAAATATCAACAATATACGAATCAAGTATATTTGCCAAGGATGTATGACCCAAGACATCGTTAAGCCTCAAAATTCGACTCATTAGAACGCTCACCTAGGGACTCCAACGATGACAAATATGCACAATCTAATTTGGATCAACCATGACAATCCTGGATAGAAAATTCCATAGGTGACCAACTATACAGCTGCCTAGTATATCGATAAATCAACTCGAGAGAGCAATCATAAAGCAAAAGAGCAGACGCATGCGCCAATGGCAGTTAAAAGTTTTCAAGGGAATCACTTCCTTTGTGCATAAGAGTGAACGGGACATGTGAGTGGAGGTGACAGAGGAAAGTGTAGGTAAGAGATTACAAATCATGGATCGATCGGGCGAGAACAAAAGCTGACGAACTGCTCAGCCAAAATTTGGATATTACATGCAACCTGAACATACCACTTCACTACGCTTTGAATATTCATAGAGTTGCCTTTTTTTGAAGAATGCTTCTCTCAAAGATGCTTTCACCAGTAGCAGAACGGAGGGATAGACAACTTCGAAAAAAGCTACGTTATACCATCCTACTGCCTCTCCACTCAAATTCTTCATTGATATTTTCTCGCTGATTATTTTGGTACTTCATTCGATGGTGACATGCCACGTTCGTATCGAGCCTTGTTGAGTGCGGCTAACTTGCCTCGCGCCTCTGTCAACTCACGCTCTTTTCGAAGCACCTGCTCTTGTGCGTCCATCACCTGCAAGAATATTTCAAGTGAAGATTCTGAATGCACCCACCCCCATCCCCTCTCTTGTTGCGACATATGAAAGAAGGTTTGGGGAATAGGAATTTGCAAACAAGATAGGAATTCGCAGAGAGGCTAATCTGAGAAAAGAGTGCAACCCCATCATAATCCTGACATGACGTATGCTTAGAGCAACAAACGCCAAGAGCCAAGACGTCCAAAACAAAGCGCAGCAAGCGTTATGTCCTAAAATAAAATGTGAAATTATGTCGCGCTTTGCAGTTGAAATCACAAGCGCGTCATTCCGACAGGACATTCATGAGTCCAAATTTTTATTTGCTGCTGGGACGGGGAATAATCCCTCAGTACTCAATGAGCCCCTTCTCCCCAATTATGAAGTAACTGAGCCAATAAAGAACCAATTTCGTATCCTGTGCGTTATGCGCTGAAATCCTGTCAATGCGTAAATATTCTTATTCGCTGCTGTGTTCGTATTCAACTTGTTTATAAGCTAACTCAGCTTCGATTCCGTTCATACCAATTATATTCTGGTTACTGATGGTCCATCTTCCGGTTACCTCCAAAGCTTCCCGCAAGACAGCAATATCGAACTTTTGCACTGTAAAAAGTCTCAGCAATATTATCATCTTCACATTCCCACAGGTCCACTAATAGCCGTTGACAAACAACTTGGACTGAAAATGTCCGATAGACGGAATGTAAACACCACTGACCTGTGCGATACCAGAAACCATTCGTTGCGAGATCACCAATGTTCGTTCGTCTTCATGAATGGCCGACCTGGCAGCAAGCACGAGATGCTCGGTGGCCGTCTTGACCGCATGACCGGCCGATTGCAACCGCTGCATAGCGCGACTATCAAGGTCTGACTTCACTTTACACGCGACCAACAGATGTGCCGTAGACGATGCCACCTATAACATCAATGTAATATTTATAATGAATGCCCTCTCTTTAAACAAAACCACTTAGGCACAACTGATAAGCTTGAAACCAATGTTAATTGACCAAGAAGTTATTAAATATCTAGTTTTTTGATGCATTCACTGCACGTCGTTCATTCGGTGTTGCGATTTCAATATGAATAAAAAACCCAAGCCACACAACCCGAAAAAGAAAATATTCTAACAAATTCCCTTCGAACGAAGACCATATTTCGGCCTAAAAGACTAAACTAAGATATGTAAAATCACCTTTCCTTGTTACATCATTTCAAGAATCATCAACTAAACAATGAATGGATGAAAAAATTGTTGTTTACCCGAAATGTTCATCGCATATGAAAAAAAAGTAAAACGCATTCTTAACTCGCCAAAGCCGTCTTTACTCAAAGGTGACTTGCAATACATAACCTGGGCAAGCTCACCTGTTTTGCGGCAGAGATGAGTTTTTCTTCAGATGAATGTCCTTGAACGAGTGCATTAGCTGCTTCACATAGTTGATGGACAGCCGCAGCCACCAAACGTGCTGCCGATATCAATCCCTCTGACCACTGATAGTCATCAGTTGCAAACGCTGGACGTGCTTCCAATCTGATAAACGAAAGCAAAATCAAACGAACAATTCTATGAGTGTATGATAGTGGAAAAATAAACGACATTCTGAATGCTGGTTTTTTACGCTTATATTCCCAATGCATCAAAATAAATTTAGGCTCCTTTTAGTGTCTTTTACCTAGCATTCTGAAAAAACGCGACATAGATTCGCAATTTTTTTTCCTGAAAAAAAATTCTCACCTATGGAAAAACTTCCATTTTATTTTTTCCATTAACATTTGTAAACGCTTCTTCGACAAGCCTCCCCCCTCCCTCTCCACCACCGCCACCAAAATTTAGTCACCAACCCCCCTCTATCAAACGTTAGTCAACAAAAATTCTGCTCAATCAAAAAGCATTTGTTCATAAGTAAAACCGAAACAATCAAATATGCTTACCTGCCCTGAGCGACGAGTTCACGTTGCGCAGCAGAGGCAGCCTTAACAAGCGTTTGAACAGCGCTAGCGATTGATTTGGCGGCTGCGAGGATTTGCTCATCGAACGTTAACGTATCATCCACTTTCTAAATTTCGCATCACAACAAGTCCCACCTCTCAATAACATTTAAAAAGGTAAAAAATAAAACGTAAACTAAAAAGACTCTATTACTATCTAATCCAAACAATAAAAACACATCATTCCCACAATTTGAAAATGTATATATGCAAATCTTTCCTAACATATACAAGAACAAGCGCATCTGTGTTTTTAACTAACGAGAAAACCATGAGGTAAATATTTCAATAACATCAGTTTTGTGTTCTAACCGTATAAGGACTTGTTACTTGTTTTATTCGCTAATTGCAAATTTCGAGTGGTCCCTCCTAGAAAATGGTTGGAAAAGGTCAACTGTGTGAATGACTGCCCTAGAAAAAAAGCGGTTTTTTGTATTCATAAGCGAAAATAACAGAAGTGTAATGCATGCGGAATGTCTCGGCAGTGCAAGACATTATCAATACTAAGGAAACAATAGGTATCGGCAACAGCGCACTCATAACTGCAGGAGTGATCATTTTGTGTCAACGATAGAAATAGTGGGACCAGCAACAACGGATAAGCACGTAGCAGTGCTATCGTTAGGATCGAGGATAAGTGACGATGCACGGCGCAGTGCACAACGACGATACGTCTGAGATACTGGTTGACGAAGACCCAACCCAAGAATACCAGACATATCAACGCCGCACAAGCATGTGCCCAATAGACGGCAAGGATGAAGCGACAGTGAATACTCAACGACGCTACTATTAGCATCGACAACATGCTCACTACCAAACATAACACTTGCATCCTACTGAACAAAATATCTCCGCTCTAGAGTTTATATTCTCCCGCATGCAAGACAACGGTTCGTACTGGCCCAAAAAAATTAGCCCCACTGACATCATTACATAAAATATAAGGGTGGGAAGGTAGCATTCAATATGGAAGCTTTCCCTCGTCTCAGTTCCCTAAGTTTTCCATCATGCTTACATGAACTTGACGTGGCCTCAGCTGTGCAAGCTTCACTGCAGCCGCTTCGATCGAATTCGCTGCTCCGATGAGTTCATTCTCAGCAACGGCAGTCGGGTCTGATGGATCCGACCAAGAGTCCCCTTTAAGTAGTTCACCACAATTTGCCAGCTCACCGACCACCTGGAAAAACGTTTCTCAATTCGAATTCAGACTCAACTCTCGCAAGCAACACTTACTATTATTCTGAATGGCCGGAAAGAGCGCAATAAATAATGAAATCCTACATGATACAATTTTAATGCATTCTCAATAATCATACCGCATATCCTAAAGACCCAAAAATGCTTTCTAGCACAATCGAAAAAATTTCCATTACAAATAACACCTTCCATTCAAAATATACATACACACACCTCGTCGCCACATAATAAGTACTGCCGTCGACGCATTATCGCCATATCGCACCCAAACAAGCTTACCAATTATAGAACTGAACAACACAAACTCTGCACACCTTTGCGACTCTCCTTGACGCATCTAGAAGAGCGTTACGCGCGTGAGGATCATCCGAGCGAATCAGAAGCGTCTGGAGGGTGATTAAAAGCGAGCGAACTTGAACGGCTACCTCACGACCACAGTCCAATGTGCGATACCTGCAATCGCAACGTGCGAAGTAAAGAAGTGCCAATAGAGATCAGATCAACGCACCTTGAATACTGAATTTAAACATTTAAAAGCAAAAAAAGTTAAAATAAATGAGAAATATTTGATAAAATAAGCATGAAGCATCCACCTCTACAAACCCGTTAATCATGTGGACCATATTAACGTTTCGTTTGTTGACTGCTCATGTAAACATCTAAAAAAGCTCAACCACCACAGTCAAAGACCTACATTTACATTACGGACGACATAGAAACTGCAATTCATAAAACGCTGCCAGCAATTTAGGTTCTTCATTCATATCGCTTCACCCCCCCCCCCTCCTCCCTATCCCCTCAGTTCTTGCCCGCCGTGCTCCCAGCTAAAAACAAAAGCATTGTTGCACCTTGCGTCGACAGAATCTGCAGACTGCGCAGCCGCGCGAGTTGTAGCGAGGAGGTCGCAAACCGACTGTCTGGCAAGGTTTGCGGCCGCGATAATATCGCTTTGTTGAAGAGTCTGAGCCGCAGATGCAGCTCGTGCTGTTGCCGCGGTTAACTGCTTAGTCGACCTAATCACATCTTCAGCCGTCGCCGCACCTAAAACCATTTAGAATATTCCGTCAGCGTCTCAGGAAGTTAGCTGGTAGAATATTAAGAAACCCGACGAATTACTGTACTTGTATATTAACAAGCTTCCTATTAAACGAAACAGAAGCTAATAAACTAAAACATCAGCTGTCTCCTTGCTGTAACAAAAATTACAAAACTTACTGTTACAAAGACAAGAACGAGTGAAAAGTGCCAAAACATCCAACATTGCCAAAGGTTTTGCAAAATGGTTCTTCTTGCAATCTTTCGATTGCTCAACAACACCAACTATAATCACATCCCACTTAGAACTGCTCAAAAAGCCTAAACATCCTGTTTTTGGTTTCGTGTTCGTTAATGAAGTACCTATAAAAAATAGCAACTATGCATGGAGCCGCAATCCAGGAGTCGACATGTGATAAAGTCCCACACACATGACAGCGTAGTCTCATAAAGAAAACGACAAGCGTCAATGTTCAGCAATGCATAAAGTTTCGATGATTTCGATGATACGTCATCAAAGAAACAACAACGCATAAAATACGTTAATAAATTAGTACAATATAACTAAAAACAGCCAAATAAACCTCGTGATGGAGCCTCGCCGCTATCATACAAGCGTATTTCCTGTCCGATTGCTTCGATAGCTGCCTCTAACGCTCTTGTGCCTCTCTGATGCTCATCTTCGACTGTTTTAACAGTCTTCAGCAGCGACGTCACATTCGTTACCATCACCTATAAATTCCCACTCTCCTCGTATCTTATTCAAATATTTCCTGTATTCACCGTCTGAAGCCATTTCAAATTGCACGCTACTGAATAGTTGCTTTACGCTAGTCACTTCGAGTCCGCCCCATTGGTTAGGTCATTTTCCATAGTGATGCTATTTAGCTGATTTTGGCAAGGACTGCTTTTATTTGAAACACATGATAATCAACAAGATGGTATGATGCACTGTGAGGTTTTCGAGTGTCGAGGGAGAGCAAGCAAAGGGAAGATAGAAAATAAAACGAGGGGACGGATATGAATAATAACAACGACACTGATGAAAAGTGAAATCCAACATACAAAATCCTTCAATGTGAATCCATTTCACTTCTCGAGGTTTCTTCGTTGTACCAATTTTCACATTATCCAAAAAACATAATAAAACAACCTGAAAACAAAGGAAGGCTTAAACAGAAAAAAGGAGAGAAAAGAACCTTGGCAGCCTCTTTCAGGTGACCCATTGCGGGATCGTGAAGGGAACGACCGGATGCGTTCTTTGTAGCCTGAATCAAATTCGAAAGTGCCGCCGCCACGTCTCGCACTAAAACATGCAGACAATTAAGTGATGACTCCGCTTCTACATCTATTAAGCCGGTCAAAACTTGTAACAGGTAATCCTTTAAAGGAACAATGCAAGCGTGCCTATTTTCCATGACGTGGCTAAGGATTTTGAATGCAGGAACAAAGAGTGGAGTCGACTGTTCGATAAACAAATAAAAAAGGGAAACTTCCCTTACCGGCATGGATAACCATCACTTGCGCTTCGGCGTTGTCCGAAGACAATGAAACGGCTCCATTTTTAACCGCATCCGATAAATTAACGATCGTTCTAACTGCATTTTGCGCGGCGACTGCTAGCTGCTCTTGATTGGAGGCAGCTCCAGCTACCAATGCCTTTGTATCCTCAACGAGTGCTTTAGCCGTCTTCAAGATGGCTTCCCTTTAAAAAAACACACACAAATTAAACCCATTATCCATTCACAATATTTGCAAAAAAGCACAAAGCACTCCCTCATTGGTATTTCAGCTATACTTTCAAAATTGAAGAAAACTAACGAAAAGAATGCAAACTTTGTAAAGCACAAGTGAAAATCAACACCTTTTGACGAAAGGATTGCACAGTATTTACCAGACTTCCACTGAAACACTTAGTGTAATCTAGGACGGCTGCCTGAGCAAAAGGCAATGACTACGCAACGTGAACAGTAGACAGACCGGCACCATCAAGCAAGACGAAATTGGAAACATCGAGCAAAAAATTAATGGGGAGGGAGCAAACAAACAATTAGAGAAGATCAACTAACATCACCCCAGCTCCCCTCCCACCTCCCGACATACCTGCAGCCTATTCGTTCCACACCTTTTGCAGAACGTATTTTAAATAAAATTCCGTATTCAATCGTTTCTTTTCGATTCTCTCAAAACATCGAGACACATGAAGACAGACCGATGGTCGCCGAACTTTTCGCTGTCTTTCTGTGGATTCAGTGAACCGGCAGTGGCAAACAAGATCGTCGTATCAAGATCACCGATGATACCCGACACCGTATTAGCTGCATTGATGCACGCTTGAGTGCCTTTAGACCCCTCGTGCAATGCAGCCAACACCTCCTGTACACGTTCCACCACCGTTCGCGACCCACGCGACAGGTCGTCCAATAAGCGCTGCAAACAACCCTTCCCTACATTGCAAACGGAAAAGATTAAGTCTCCATCATCATAACTGCCATGAATTCAATAGCGCTATAACGCGAAGCATCAAGGGAAGAGCATGAGTGAGGAAATAATGTAACTTTCTCTAGAAGACGTTAAAATATTAATCGCACTCAATAGTGGCTCCAAATTTGAGTACTATTCAAGCTCATCCATAAAACAATAAAGCCGCATTTGGAATGTTTAATAATGGTGAATCTAGTAGCAGCATTCAGCACATTCCCACTAACACATGACCTCGATGACAACAAATCAAGCCCCATAAACAATACCTGATCCTCAGGATGCGCTCTGCGCTGCCCTGCGATTTTGACGAGTTCAATACACGCTGTGCCAAGTTTCTGTACGGCAACACGCAATTTCTGCGCGAGATTAGGTGAGGAGAGTGTGGCAATAGCGAGCCTAGACTCCGATGCAGCGTCCGAATAACGCTCCGAGAGGCGAAGAGCGAGTGGGCCTAGTGATTCAGCACCAGTTAGTGGCATATCGGTTGCGATTCGTGAAATCTCCTCCAAAGCACTCATCATTCTCGTCTGTGCATCCGTGAATGATCCAGCCTAAATTCGAATAATAAAAACGAATCGCCACATCAAAAAAATGCTAAACATATACGTATAAAATTTACAGTAAGATAGCGACTACACATCAAATAATCCAGCCTTCACTGATCGTCGAAAGAGGACGTCATTTACTTCACCGATAAAGACAACCATTCACCTCCCTCTACCTTTCTCAAGCCTTTTACATACATCTATCTAAAAAAAAACCGCACCGCATTACAATCGTCTCCACACTCCAGCAGTAGTTTTCGTCGCTCAAAGATAGCCCACATTAGAAAGACGCTCCCAGTAGGAAGGCGCAAGGAGAATTCCCTCAGCGAAAGAAATGAAGGAAACTGGCAAAAGAATATCATACAGTATGAGAGCTGGTTTCATCGGTTAGCGCGATCGACCTCGAGATGTTTTCCACCACTCCATGAATAACGCCTGCTTCAGAAGCCATTCGATTCACGTTGCGTTGCATATCCGTCAATGCATCACGTAGTTGACTTGCGCTTTCTTCCACTACTACGTGCAATTCACGAGCCTGAATGCCAAACACCATTAAGATACGTGCCTTTTTTCTTGGATTTCTGCCGATGCTTCAATAACTCCAAGAAAAGGCGTTTCCTATGGCCTAACAGAAACTGAACCTCCTGCACTAATAAGATGCAACGGTACAACACATTCCCACATAAAATGTTTCAGATGATAGATGGACATGCAAGTTTGAAAAGTGAAATGCCACATATGTACCTTCTTCACCTGAAATTAGCGCTATATCACGCACATCTTTTAATAGAACAAAAATTCAAATTCCTTCAAATTTTTGGAATTCCATGAATGCTTACAACTTCGTGGAGAAACATATCCTCCCATTAAAACGAGCAACACATATTATCAAAGATCAAACAGCAACAGTTACCTACACTAAAGTGACTAATGAAACAAAACATTAGGCAGCAATTTCAAGTGCACAGAGGTAAATCGTCAACAAAAATGATAAAATTAAACAAATGCACAAAGATCTGGGGACTTAGTCTTCCACACCACAATCGCTCTACTTCTTTCCTCTTTGCGAAACGAGATTCGTCGTTGCATTCCTTTTTTTTGCATCGATTCGCAAAAAAATCCTCTGTCATGAAAAAAAAAAAGAATCAATTAAATGTCTCAAGTTTTAAATGCCAACCTTGGGATTTCCTCCAGCATCTTTGCATGCGTAGATCATCTGCAATTCGGCTTCAACGACTGTTTTACATTGCTCGAAGAATGTGCTCTGCGCCTTCGTGTCGTAGGTGATCGACGCAGCCTGTACACACGACTGAACTAAAGGCTCTATCGCAGCCATATGCTCACGTACACAATGACCCAATCCTTCAGAATGACCCACTGCAGCATCTCGAAGCGGCTCTATTCTGAAAAATGTATTTCCTGTCTACAGTAACATTATAAAGTAAAATGCCATATATATTCACAAGGAAAAACTTAAATGAATTCCACTACCTCTTTCCCTCCTTTAATAAATACTCTTCAACTCATCCCATCTTATCAATCCGCTCCCGCCCCTCTTACACCTTAAATCAGTCGCCACGATACCATCAAAATGAAGAAATCAAGGCTCGTTAAGAGTAAAAGTAGAGTGAAAAGTTCTAGACTTTCTCGAACTACTACAATTTGACGATTTCAGCCGAAAAGAAACAAAAGCTTTATGCTTCAAAGCAATCCTTGAAGGAACAAGGAAATATTCAAGGAAGCTATGCTCTTTAAATTTCCCAAATTTTGTTGAGAATCTCCTCAAATGATGCCCAGAGTGATTTCAGCAAAAAAGCACATCCACCAAGCAACCTTCAAAAATCAGCCCATTTCTAACGCTTTCATTATCGAATCAAAAAAAGACAATAAACAAGCACCTATCATAGACAGACTGACAGGCGTGCAATATCTGCTGATGAACTCTTTGCTCAGTGACAACACTTCTGGCTAACTGATCCTGGAACGCGTCAATGGACGCACGGTCAATCTGTACCAACATCTGACGAAGGGTTGTTATAGCTTGATCCAGATCCGCCTAAACACATCAACAAATTAATAAAATAACGTACAACGTAATCTCGATTACCCTCCCCGCTCACCCTGTTCCAAATTACATATAGCCCTAGATATATAGAATACACGAATTATATAGCCCTAGACGGGTCTCCTCGGAATCGTATGGCATATCAAGAGGAAAATCAAACTCAGGAGCCTCGAGCGCACAGACAAATAGAAAATGCAGACAAGTAAGACATTCTCAGGCCGTCCGAACGATAGAGTTGTTGCAAAAGCTCCAGATGCCGAAAGTAGGAGCAGGGTTGAAGGTCACCAAGGGAAAGAGGGAAGGGACTCAAATGGTACTACTATCGTGAAACCACACGGCCCTAGCAATATGTAAGCATCCTCGCAAGCGGTTTTAATTAATTAGTGGGATGTTAACACCGCGGCAAGGACTCTCGGAAATGAAAAACTGAATGCGAATTGATGGAATTGGTGCAACTTGCTACCTGAAGAAAAGCAAACTTCTTGCTAATAAACAGCACTCGTTAGACAAACGAACAGCATAAAAATGCCACAAAAGTACAACTCAAGTTACACAAACGGACAACGACCACAGTAGAATTTGCCGGTTCTTTTTGACCATGCTAGTATCTTCCTTGCATTAAACCTGTGACATTCATATCTATATAAATAGAATGAATAAATATCACTTTTCACGTAGCAAATAAGCTTTAATAGTATCTGAGAAAAACAATCATAGAGGAAACACACCTGGCCAGGTGCCTCCTCGCGTATAGCCGCAACGAGCCTCTTAATACTTTCGCTGACTACCTTCGAATTGTCGGCGAGTCGCTGCCACGTTGGCGCATCAGTTGGAGAAGCAGCCAGTTGCTTTGCGGTTCTTAAACAAGCACGACTTTCATATCATCATCACAGGTATTACTCATTACCTTGACGCCCGCTTCCTGCACCGTTCATGGAAATGTCACAATACAACCAAGATCAACGAATCGGTGAACATGAAATTAGCCGCTCTCATATGTATCTTTCAAAGTGAAATTCCCATCTAAAGTTGTGACAAAGTTTCATACACAACAGAACAAATCACTCACATTTTACCTAAAAAATAATCATAAACTTATGAAAACCAGTGACTTGATCAGTAAAAATTTCTTTTTCAATGTTGTTTTTCTCATCGAAGTTGGCACCTATAAAGAAAGGCATGCGAGATAATAATGTATTATGCATAGCGCGATGTTTCAAAGTGGAAGAATTACCAAAAAATTTACTAGTTTCATAATAATCAATCAGTATTTTATACCAATATATTATATTCAGTGACACCTTTAAGTCAGTTAAAATATTTATGCAGAACGACATAGCATATTTACGCTAAAACTTCTATAGGCAAAAAAACCCATCTACAAGTTGAAATATCTACAAGAAAATCTGCATTAAAGAACAGCTCGGTTCATTAAAAACCGTTATAACTTAAAACTCCCTTAAATCCCAACGCCCTTCAAAACATTAAAATTATGCAAGATGAACTTTCAATGATTACAAGACAACAGGTAGAAACACCCACATAATCATGTCGCAACTTGCGTCAAGCATGTGCTTCGCCGAATGCAGAATTGGCCTCTGAGCATCTTCGCCAGAAGCGGAGATCCTCGCCGGGATGGCCGCAAAATCTGGATTATCGACGAATGTCTCCAATTGTTCCGCGGCAGTATGTAGTGAACTAGCTGCTTCCGTGCACTCCCTTTGGTGGCGCTCACTGAAATTAACGCTTCTCTAGCTCATTCAATAATCAGAATCGATAGTGCCTCTCATGAGGCCGATCTGAGACACCGAATGCCATCGGCAGCAAACATCGCTGCTTCCAAAAAAAAAAAAAAAAAACCCTACTTTCTTGCTTATGTGCCACTCACAACTTCGGCGCTTTATCTTGCTCTGCCAAAAATTTTCGGTTATTCTAAAATAGAACAGAAGCAGTAAGGTTGCAATCTGATCCCTGCCGTTATCGTATAATTTGAAAATGACCCCACAAGAACACAACCGGAACTACGAAAAGGCGCATACCCTGTACCTAAGCATAGGAGAAGAATCCCTATGACGGAACGATACAATCCACGAAGCTTACACAAAACCTACATTCATCGCACGCAATATTGCACAGATGTTCTGCAATCAGAAAATCGATTAGAGGCTGAAGCTGTAAAACCTTACGTGAACGAGCTGTCAAGTTGTTTCACTGAGGTAATCAACGATGCGGTCGACGAGGCGACATCCCTAGCGCAATTGATGAATTGTTTCTTAACGTTTACATTCGACGTTCGTTCAGATGCTTCACGACACAGATTTGCCAACGTTGACGTATGTTTCGCGACCACTGTCGCGTCCTGCAGAAGATTTTCTATTGAAAAAGAAACCTCTTCTATACAAAGCTTTTTCCCATATAATATGCAATCATCCAACCGCAATATACAACAAGAAAACAGCTGCAATGTGAAGCTCTGTAGTAGCCGAAATACCAGATAGATAAGCAGGAAAATCGTGACGTTTTGACTGCAAAAAAAAAGCGAAATGGGACACCAGCAATTATTGCAAACAATTCACTCGATATACGCCGAAGTAACCATACTATCTACAGCCCTAATGAGATTATAGGATGCTCCTAACGCTCCAAAAAGAGCCAAAAAACTTCAAGTATCAGCGGAGTCAAAAAGGATGCTCTGTCAAACTCTCGGCAACATGTTCCAAAAAACGCATTGGTTGACAGCACAGCAATATAGAAGGAAGCAAACAAACTGAATTGAACTAACATCAAGTATTTGTTGCTGAGTATATTCGGTACGTTTAATGCGTTCACAGATTTGCTTGACGAGTTGAACGGAACGATCGCACTTCGTAGTATCAATAATGGCAGCACGGCCTGGTTGACTCTTCGCGTCTGCTACTCCAACCAGGTAAGCGCTCTTAACAACCTCTCATTACCTCTCTATATAACTTGACGGCTAATTAAATGTGAAATGAAAAACCGCACCAAAGGTTCTTGAGTGACAATATTTCATACTATTTACGAGTATGAGAGATGCAAGTGTTTACCCAAAACTGTAGGCAACCGCCAAAAAATGAAGTATATCAAAGACATCTATAGACAAACTATCCCTATCCACTGTTGCATATATAAACTAGCGAGCTGGGAAAAATATCCCAACAACGTCACTGAATTTTCGCTAGATAAGCTAACAGAAATTGCTAAAAACAGCCTCTAGAGTCTTATTTGCATGTGTCAGTACCAGCAGAAATAAGAAACCAACACATAACTTCCTCTCCTTTTAGCCGCTCCCACCTATGTGTTAATACAAACGCCTTCTCGCATCTAATTGCCACTCTATACGAGAGGATTGACCAACCTGGGCGGCACCCTCTGCCAGCCCGCAGACAGCATTGGCAGCCGCACGGACACTTTCGCATAGTGCATGAGTATCCTGACTCTTCGCATGTCTCGCAATACCTGTCATGCCCTCACCGAGTCGTTTTGCTTGTTCGGTTACCGAGTCAAGGCATTCGTAGTAACCCTCGCTATTCACGGGCAAGTTTGCACGTTCCAGAATATGGCGCACTGACTGCAAAGTAATTGAACCTAAACCTAACCATGCATTCGCAATATATTCTCAACAGAACATTCCAAATACCATACAAACAACTTATAACACGACTAGTTGCTGTGTAAAACAGGAAAACGTCCAGCTCAGAATGAATAAGGCAGGCAAGTTTTGGGCAGCAAATGGAAAATTGGGATATACTGGAGGAACGATTCCAACTAACGATCGCGATAGGCGTTTCCACCCACGACCCTGCCTACGAACATGATTCCATTTGCTGATCTATCAGTGGTCGAGTAAATTATTCCGGTTTCACTGCATTTAGCATTCAAAGATCGTTTCAGAAATGAAAAAAGTCTAAGAAACGAATAATAAAAAAGGAAACTGCTGGATGTTCACAATGAAGGAAGAAAAGTAGTTTGAAAAAAACAATATTCACCAATTACACAGCAGCTCTGAAACGCAAAACGGATAAAACAAGTGCACTAATGTTATATAAACCTGTATCTGCCTAAGCGCTGCTTCGCATTCACGCTGCCATGGTGCCTCCCGAACGACGCTTTCGACGATCGCGTTAACTGATTCGGTTAACGATCGAGTCGAGTGGGAAAGCGCCTGGAGCGCACTGGCATTCGCTGCATCCAATGAAGCCGTATGCGTTCGCATTACTAAACTGATCGCTTCCTCTCGTGCTTGTTCAAGATATGCAACACATCGTTGACGTTGCAGAGCATCCTAAAACACGTGCAAATTACTTCCTCAGATATGAATCAATGGATGAGGTTACTTTTCCTATCCATCGATACATAAGGCAATTCTAAAACGTTTTTTTAGTTTCAATGCAAACCGCTTAAACTTGAGGACATTTGTTTTTTAAATGACATAAAGTGGCAAAACACGCCAAAATGAAGAAAGGGCAAAGCAGAGTTTGCGGAAGAAGCCATCCCACTCAAAGAAGCCGAGCAAAAAAATGTCCCCTCGAAGCTAAAAATACATTCAGACAGAGCACTCAGCGATGCCCGTGGCTTTCCTATATTGAAGTGTAATAGCCTATTTCAACTGCTTTCATAAAATTCCCCGTAAATGGAACGAACTATAAAACAATGGCAATATTTCTACTGAAGGCGATACGGCATACTAATACCGTCGAAGACCAACCGGTTGCTGCTGTATGGCTTGCGTGACTCCAGTGTGGAAATCGGTGTAGCATCGGACGAAAACGTCGACTGCTGCCGCCTGCTCAGGTGCTTCTAATTTAACAGCCAATTGCGAGCACGACTCAATCAAACGTGACGCTGCACCACGCAGATCGACCGGTGCGGCTGTCTCCGATACCTCAAGTAGCCTCCATCATAAATGCAAAACTTTCGGATAAAAAGGAGCGCAAATTGGCAATCACATGAGCAAACAGTCGAAAATTTGCGATGGAAATAATTCGTAAATTACATCCTTCATAGAACAGCGCAATCCTTGATTTTTCACGGAAAGTCGAAGACTTTAAGTAAAACAGTTAAGGTCCAAAGTAAAAATGACAATCAGGCCCATAATTAAGGTCCACAGTAACAATAGGGCTATATGTGCCCTCATATCCTCCAGATCACTTCCTTTGATAACACCATTAAACGTCGATCTACGATGATACGATGCACTTCTCTATATGACACGTCTCCCGCTTCAAGTATGAAAACGTCAAATTTTTCGCAAATCACTTATAAGCAACAAGAGGAGTAGATCAAAGAAAGGTGCAAAATCCCCAAGAAAAATTAAGAAATGGTGATAGATCAATGGCGAACGGCATGTGAAGCAAATTGAAGATATATAAAGAGGCAAATCGATCGTACACCCCAATTCAACAACACGATGGCTTTACTACCCATCAGTAAACACTCTACTATAACTTTGAACAACAATCGATAACCTCATCAAACCTTTTATATTGCATATCTCAAAATTACCCACTATAGATGAATAATTAACGGCGACGCTTCTCTGCGCATCAGTAGCAGCAAGCAATGCAACGAATGCAACCTGCGTACTGCCGAATTATTACAAAATGACGTCATTATTCCGACTGTTTACCTGTGTTTACTCCATTTATACTAAATTGTCGTTTATTTTATCCGATCGCTCGAAGACACCACATCCTTTTAATGTGATATTTTTCAAACTTCTATTATGAAGCGTACAGGCAATCTGCCTATCGCTCCACCCAACAAATTCAGTGTTCCCTAAGCTCTCTGCAATAAAGCCAAACAACAGCACGGTTCATTAAGTGAGCCGGCTAAAAGCCACAGGATTTCCACTTTGTCTTAACGAAGTGACTAACTGCACGAATCAACCATGGTTCAAATGCAGTCACCCATACAACATACATTAACATACTGATCTCCGATAAAACAACTAATCAATTAAATTCACCGGATCCTCGCAATTTCCTAACAAAAAACCAGCTTCTTCAATGCCGAAAAATCCATACCAGCCTTTTCGATAAATTTTGGCAGGTAAAGGCTGATTATGAAAATGCAGTAAGCAATATAGGCAAATGAGAGATGGAGTCGACTCACTCGATAGGTTCGAATTTGATTAATTGCCTTTTCAACGTGTTGATTATCCGGTAAACACGAAAGGCACTGCCGCAAAGAAACAGATACGGTCTTCGTCGCATCGGTCAACTGCTGAGGAGTGGCATGTTCGCGTACACGATCAAACACCCGACCGGAATCGTGCACCACAGAGCGTGCCGATACGATAAACCTATAAGTAGAACTCTACGAAATATCGGAACGAGAAAAATAACTGCCCGGAGACGATAGTGGAGCATATGGGGTGAAATTATACTATGTGACAGCTCCTGATGTAGCTTTCTGATAATCTTTGATTCTCTGACAGAGCCGGTTTTCAAAAGATTCACGAACAAAATTCATTTCTTCAAAAGTATGGGAAAAAAGCCAAAAATCACCCAAACTATATGATCAAACGTGAAAAAACAGTAAAAAATTGAATAATAATATCTATGGCCCTGCCATTTTACAATTAATGACCTGGAAAAACAGCCAGAAATGATCAAATTCTATAATGCTATTAGAAAAAAGAATAACTTTGAAAAAAGATGAGAATCACATAGTCATACCTATCGATTGGTGTGTCTCTTCTTGTCGCGCATACGCCATGGACGGTAGAAGTGAACGAACGCAACGATTGGGCCACATCAAGAGCGCTTGCGCCTACATGCTGACGATCTCCACTAGCTGCTGCACTCACCATCTGCGTTAACGTTGAACCAACCTGAAACGGGTGGCTGCGAATAACAGTACACGTGATAATCGAGTAAAATCCATTTTTAGAGCAAGTATTTACGGTAACCCTCGAACTTCCTTAAAACGCAACGATTTTGACAAAGGAAACGAAATCAATTTCACGCTGGTGAAATAATATCAAAAGCTGCCCTTTGGTGCTGCGAAACTGTGGTCGGCCTCCAATCTCCGCTTTTCTCCTAGGCAAGCGATGCGGGAAGAGATGGGAAAGGGAAGGAGAGAACGAGGACATTCATAAGTGGGTGAATATGGACGATGGTGTGCCCTCAACCCTTCCCCTCCCTCGTGGCGATAACGAATACTTGTTCAAAGAAAGGATGGATGTACACGCAACCCCATTTCATCCGACGGCGAAGAGGCGAAAAAACAGCGGTTCCGAACCTGGAGAAGCCGCAGACCACAAATCCTACCTGTCGAGCCGAAGCCATCAGCTTGGAGGTCGCGCTTTCTGCCACCTCTCCTGGCACGGCCGTTAGCTGACCAGCTTGTGCAGCACGAGCGATTTGTAGAAGTTCGTTGTCGAGTTCTTTGATCAACTCCTCAGAATGTTGCAGCTGCATATCGAAGTTTAGCTGCTGCGCATTATTAAGTGCCACTCGAAGTTCGGCCAACTGTGTGGATAACTGTTGACTGGTTGATTGCAAATGACTGGCCACGTGTTGTTCGCTGACCGACGCAACCGCCTGCCGCGCTACTTCAACAAGTCGTGTCGCCGGTCGCAACACCTTAAAAACAGCTTATTGAAATATGGATTGTTGGTGAAAAATTATCAAAAACGATGGCTAAAAAAGATCGTCCACCGATCTCCACTGCGAACAAATACGCAGATTTGTTTGCTGCCCAATCGATCTCAAGTCAGCGACAACTGGATGGTGCAGCGACAAACATTCATTCAACAGACCATTTTAGGACGGAGAGGGGGGGAGGGGTGCGGGGGTAGGGGAAGGCCGTAGGCAATTATGAATAACCTAGCGAACTGGAATATTCTTAATTGCTCATTCAGCATACAATGATGGAAAACATTAAAATAAATTTTATAAACTATACCTCTCTAGTACATCATTCGCTAAATACATATTTAAAAACCAGTAAACAACAAACAATAGTGCAGTAAGAAAATTAAAAGTAAAACCTCAGCTTATGCGTAACGACAATAATCCCACTATTAGAGGAAATAGCTGGATGTAGTCGTTGAATGATCAGTACGATCCACTCTCATGGTATCCCGGTAGTCTCATCTCTTCTTATATATTATGCTGGCAGTCATACCATTCAAGACTTAAAATATTATGGATAATAGAAGCAGAAATGTCTGAGAACCGGATATACATGCTCATTTTTTTAACTTGCATGGGATGATTTCTGCGCCTTGAATCTCAATAAACATAATAACCAATAAATGTGACAGATCCATTTCATAGACTCTGCGAGTCGAATTGGCTAAAATTCTTTGCAAAACTGTCCATTAGTCTCCTAACAAGTGGAGTGAACTATAATTAAAATTGGCAGTACGCAGAGAGAGTCGTGAAAAAAGTGATCAAGAACAACCTTCCGTTAAATTGTCCGTCAAACTCAAATGTACCAATAAACGTAAACAACTACCAACATATTACGGAGTCGGTGTTTTCGAAAATCTTATTTGAATATCGAAAAAGTATCCGAACTTTGTGCGATATCAGAGTACACGACAGTATTATCATTTGTGCTTGCTAATATCATGACTGTAGTACCCAGAATAGTCTGTACTACACGTTAACACACCTCAGATTCTCAAGGACTTAGGGACAAACAACTGCATCGCCCATTTCTTTTATTTCTCTAGTGCACAGCCTTCCTCCTCTCAATTTCCCCTCAAGCGATACCCGTCTGCAATAAAACTCTCATTATAACAAAACATTTTCAAGCAAACATCACTGTAATTCGTCGGGACACTCGGATCCACACCCTTTATCCACAGCACTGTTCGTAACTAGCGGTGGGTTTCGATCCCTCCCCTTTGAGTGCATGAGTATTAAGCGATCCTCTTTGAGAGAACTTCTGTACATATATTGTACTAGCCGAATGCGTAAAGATTTATTAATTACACATGACAGTGCACAGTGCTGTGGCAGTGCGAATCAAACAGAGGTTCACATGCAGTGCACAAAACAAAATAAGGCAAAAAAAAAAAAACACTCAAGCGACAGCTCTATTCAAAGATGGGAAGCTGGAAAAAGGATGATTAAGAAATAGCCATGTATGCACCAACACAAGCGCCAATATTCCCTTCTCCCCTCTCATCCAGTGAAGTTCCAAAGAAAGAAAAAAAAACTACGAAAGATTGGAAGAAATGATTGTGACAGTTATCTCTGCCTCTCCTTTCTAAACATGTTTCAAATGAACGATTTCAAGCCCTCTTCCTTCGAAAAAAAAACCAATGTAGAAATTTTCTGAACACAAAACACCTCAGGTAAGCGTTCACTAAGCTTGAAACAAAATAAGCATGAAGCAAGGAAAAGATGCAATGCAACATTCCAGAAATTTTAGAGTATATTTTCCCTCACCGTTGTACACTCTTAACATCCTTCAAAATGCATATAGGTCACCAGATGCTCCAAATGCTTCCGTTTGCTATTGCAAAATTCGATCCAATTAAGCAAACTGCTACCCGCTAATATCACTCAACCGCCGATCCCTTCTTCCCCAGCAAACTCAAGACGTCTTTCTAGACATAAACTAAACCTTCTGCTTTTTCAAGAAGCAGATCCTACGCCAAGTTCAGAGACACCATTACTTCTCTATTTCTGAAGCACAATATTCTGCCCTAATTAGCGAAAAGTAAAACATACTACGCAAAACGAAAGACTAGAAACAACTAGATGGGGTGGGTGATCGTTCATGCATGTGCAGTAAAGACAAATATCACCTGCTGTGCGGTGGACAATCAACGATACACATATGAATGCAAATAAAGAAGCATCGTTTGTCACGGATAACAGAAGCCATTACTTCCCTCTGACGGCCAGACGCTTCTAGATAGAAAGTTTGATCGAACTCCAAGCACTTTGATCAAAACAGGCATTCAACTAGACAGAAACTTTTCACAAGCTCCACAGTGAAAAAAGTCAAAGAAATAGAAGTTCGGCCCATCTTTTTCCACTCCAAATGATTACACAAATGAATCCTCTTCGACCAAACAGACCGTGTCAACATCCTGTAGCTATTGATGCCAAAAATATTGCTATAACTAACACTAACTAATACTCCCTACCTCGGTATTTACCTAAACATACTACATATTACGCATATACACTCTTTCCACCTATCAGACATAAAAACCCAACAGCATTCAGTACGAAACAACCAAACAGAGGTGCAATAAAAAAAACCCATGACACATCTCATGCATATGATCTACAGTGCACTCTTTTCTGAAACCCAGTACAAACAAAGGAAACGTCCCCTTCTCTAACAGAAAGAGACCTCTTAGAACTTAAATTCTGGATGAACCTGAAATGTGCAAATACAAATTTCGAAAAGAAATTGTATAAAAAGTTCTAATAGTTCCATGAATATTACAGTTACGACCACGCTGGCAAAAAACCTCTCCGGTAACAAATCTGCGCCAGCACTACGCAAAGAAGATCCAAACATACCGCTCTAAATCATTATCCAAACTCACTATACATATGTCACAAAGAAGCCCCAGTAAATCGAATTCAACAGCCTCAATGCGCGCCTAGCAACCCTCATTTAGTACGTATGGATGACTTAGCATTCCCAACTGCGTGCTAGGTAAAATAAGCTTGCAAGTGATAGTCGGCAATCTCATCCCTTCTCCTAGCCTTCCGAAAGCACTAGCACCATCAGTCGACATAACATTACTAATAAAGCTATCAGACGAAAGCAACAACTAATATACCTGCTGTGTATCACGAATGAGATTGCTCTGTGCTCGGAACTTATCGCTCGCCGAACGTGCCGATTGACTTTCCCTGATAGATGCGATTAAGCGAGGAACATGCTCGGCCGTTTTAGTGCATTCGATGATCAACGTTTCGGTGACAGTTCTCGATTGGATATGCTGTTGGCAAGCATTAGCCGCTGCTATCGTTTGTGTCGCCGCTGCGGCTGCCTGCTTCGCTGCCTACAAGAGTGCTTTCTAATATTTTAACCTTACAGACATCGTTTTATATTAATACACATAAAAATTAAATTTAAAACAGCAACTTATACTACTTTAATTCCGAAGCGATATAGGTTCCTGCAGCCGTATATACATTCGAGATAGCAAGTTCTTCAGATGAAAAAAAAAAAGTTGAGATGCACTGAAAACCTAATGAAAAAAGCAGGGAAATTTGTTCCTATATAGGCTGACCGCATCAAAACATCACAATAAGTGAGTAATTTGTCCACTTCAACTATGAACGAAAACATCATACATGAATGCAAGTAATCTAGAAACGATTATTACATTGTGCTTGCTTGAAAACATGAGAAACACAAAAAAAACCTTCCAAAATCAGACAATATCTTTGTACGCCGCGAGTTAAACGTGCATTCCAGAATTATTTAGAAATTCAAAATCCGAATTATTCAAGCGCTGGTAAAAACAATGTAAGCGTTCCTCTAGAAGCTCAATGAGATTCAAAAAGAATTAGCGCGATACAAGACATGCCTGCTCAAGGTGTTCCATCGTTCGTATAGACTGCTCCTCACTTGTCGCCTCACTTGCCACGGTGACCAATTTTTCGGCAGCTGAGCGCAACGCTACCTGTGATTCTGCGGCCTGTGGGTGGCTTTGACATTCCTGCAATATAAAAATCTTTTCCAATTTCCCAGTAATCTTAATAATATTCCTTATTTCTTTATCAATCACCATACATTCAATTCCTCTTCGCAAAAAAAAAAAAAAAAAAAAAAAAAATTTGAATTTGATAAGAGGACAATGAATAGAACAAAGTCGAAATAAGGAAGAAATGAAGAAGAAAAACCTTCAAGAACCGAGAGATCTTGCTAGTCAAAACAACAGCCATGCGTGGATTCCAGATACGAATTTTAGGAGCATGTTACTATTCACGCTAAACGGAGGTTACAAGCTACATTCTTGAACAGCAGACACTTTTTGTAAATGTTCCAACGAGAAAAGCATATTCTCAACAAAATGAATTTCCACTTCTGCATTGAATCCGACCAAACTAGCACGTTCAAACAGTAAGCGATAAGCCTAGCCGTTGCTACTAGAAAGCCCCTCGATGCAATAGCACTCCGCTTCGTTATTTAAAATATGCAGAAATATGTCTTCAACGCTATACAACTCCAGCCAAAGAATTTACAAACCGCATATGTGTCAAGATTTCTACCAAAAAAAACAAAAAAAAACTAATCAACCTAATATATCAGCATGCCATGATTGTTAATCAAGTTATAGAAGTGGAAACCTTTCTCTTTAACTTTGGGCTTTCAGCTGCAGATGTACCCTCATAGCTAGATGTACATATATGTCTGCAAGTGGTAACCTTCGTACCCCCCCCCCCTCTTTCTTAATTAGGAAGAAGGCAGAATGATGGTTCAAAAAAGAAAGCGCTCATATCATAAAAGAACAAACAACGGAAGTCACCTTTGTCGCATCGATCATTTTGCTGGTCGCTTGGGCAACGGAACGTGCTGCATCCAACAGACGGTCACGACGTTCAGGTGCACGGTCCGCCTCAGCCTCCATCTGTTCAACCAGAACTCGACTGTGCCGAATCGCACTCTCTCCTTGTCTCACCATATCTTCCGTTGGACCCTTTAATCCAAAAAATGCCTCGCTTTTTTCATGATGACTTGGGGGGCGGGAGAAGGGGGGTGGTTCCATTAAAGTGAAGGAGGAGAAGAAATGGGACAACCTGCCCAACATTCTGATCCAAAACGACTTCAAAGAGCGACATAAAAAACTTTCAAAAAACGCTGAGGATTTTCGAAATGACATGCTCATTGCAACAATTCAAAAATTTCAATGCTGCTATTTGCTTTTAATAATTGCTATATATCTTGCCTAACTCAAGGAGGTCAGCTCTTCCTAAAAACTGTTGGGAGAAAGGCTTTCGTGAACGTCAAAGGGTGTCAAAGATTTGAGAATTTCAGGCAGCAGAAAACAGTAACTTACTGTTTACTGCACTGAAACGTCAATAAATCAAACAGTGCATGCAATTTCATATTTTGCTTTCAAAACAACACACGTCAAAAACGCTCGTCCTTCCGGTCTTATGTCAATGTTATATCCCTTTAGAGAACGGCAAGGAATTATAATTAACAGAATCCGTCGGAAAGCTCATCATTAAGCTTTTGCTTGAGTTCTGCCATTTTTCGTTGAAGTTGGCGTAAGGGCCTATAGCCTCTTCAATTTGAAAACTTGTTCACGATTTTCTAATAGTTAAAAGAATTAACTTATAGTATTTCAACACTGACTGGAACGACTTGTACCATTTAACATCATGTAACGGATTAGCGGGAGCAAACGGCTTGAAAGTTCTGCTGAAAGCTGCAGGGCTCATGTGTGCAAACGTTTCACTTCAAATCGAGCATCCAACTTTCAAGTTTCTAATTCGGCAGTTTCCTGCAACCACTACTCGACCAAATTCCCATTCAATTAGTGACTTTCCCTCTCTGCTTTTTCGTATTTTGACTATTTCCTTACCTCATATATGTTTCTACAGTTTCAAATTTCAGATATTTGCCTTTCATGATTGTTCCCTTATTATTTCTTCTACTTGTTTTCAATCGACAACTGAAATCATTCCATCGGCTTTAAAAAATTTGAACTTGCAAACTTCTCCCCAAATGTTGTTACGAATAAGAAATAAATAAACAAAAAGTCCCCATCCCGAGCATTAACTTAAAATTAAAAGAACCTGTCTTCCAAAGAACTCCACTCAGTGATGGTTTTTTACGACAGAGGAAGACAGCATCAAGGCAATGCTGTAAGAATGTAACAAAATGTACCTGATATGTGATGATTTTTCTCGACTGGTTCAATATTTGCTCGTATTCGTAATTTTCTTGCGTTTCCCTCAACAGTTTAGGTGATGTTTTCACATGCACCAAAAGGTCATCCAATGCTGTTGTTACCTTAAAAGCAGACGGTGTTCAATATAAGGCATATATAAAACAAGAAACAGATTAAAAAATTTTCCAGAATATAATCGATTTTACCTATCTTTTTACCCATCATATTAATTTTTAGCCGCCTTTTTCATTCTTTCGAAAAATTAGCCAAGTAATCTCAACTCCGTAACTCCATCACATTCATAAGCGAAAAAAAAATAAAACCGATGATTAGAAGTCTTCCAAACCATTCGCAACTGGCATCTACATGGCTCATGAATGTGGTGCTAAATTCAACAAAAAAAAAAAAAAAAAGAAAAACAAAAAAAACGACTGAAACCAGATCCCATAAAACAGCAGCAGTGTGAGCGTTTCAAACTTTTTAGCCAAAGTTTCAATCTCATTCCACTCACAGCTAACTTCCCATTCACCTGTGCGCTCACAAACTCCTTAAGACTCTTAAACCTTCACTTCCTTTAGAATGTCTATAAAGGAATGCAAGAGGGCAAAGCAATTGTAACTGGCATGTTGTCAACGATCCGGGTAAACTGATCAAATTCGGTTAAACAGAAACCGCACTATTAGGTTTTAAAAAGCGAATGTGCACCTGTCTAGCTGCCTCATGAATATCGTTCAGAGAGCGTTGCCCGTCACCTGTGCTCCTTGAGCATGCCGCCTGTGCATCGACCAAAAGTTCTTCTACAGCCCTCGCGACCTGTTTCGCAGCCGAGGTGAGTTGTTCCTGACATGCTGGTGATTCTATAGTTGGAGCCACAACTCGTGCACATGCCACCAACTGGGATGTGGCGAACGCGCATTGGGTCGCACTATGAATCACTTTGTCCTGTAGAGCTGGCTCTTCACATTCTGCAGAAATCGTCTTCGCACTGCAACAATAAACAATAATATTAAAAGCCGCAGACAACTGCCACTTATCCTCCCAAAACAGAAAAAAAGTGCGGTAACGAATATAAGTTCTTCGATGCAACTCGCTCTGTAAGATCTCAAGATCAACCTCCTCCCTCTCGGCACCCCACCCTCTCCCTTTAAAAAAGCCGCCTCCTTCAGACTTTGTAAGGAAAAATCGAAAAAACCTCTTTGGATACAATTTTTTCGCCTCCCATCTATAGAGACCTAAACAATGACCCACACATCTGAACAACCGCATTTTATCAAGATTTTACCTCTCCTTCCCTCCCAACCCCTTCTCCGCTCAAATCAAACATCCTCCTATCACATAATAAAACTTCTTTCGCAATCCGATGTTTGACAATTGCATCTAGTCAAAAATTTCATCCCACTTGTTTCTTAAGCACAAAAAGGGTTAAATAATCCCTTATTTCTATGACCAATAAAGTCGGCAAATATCCGGACATCTACCGTAGCATCTCCGAGAAAAGTATGACATCATTGTGTGGTCATCTGCATGGAGAAAATTCAATTATTTGCCATCAAAAATATTGTTGCCTTGCGCAAGCGCAGCAAATTTTACTTCACACTGCCTAGCAATTGAAAGTTTGCACCAACTGTGGTATTTAGAAATTGAAAAATGCTAAATAAACACTTGAAGGAACAAAAGTACCCCAAAGAACCTAACACTGATGAAAAAATGAATATACTCCCCTATCGATGAATGACAAAATAAGGTAGAAAAGAAAAAAAAAAGTTTTTCGACGTTCTGGCAGTTGTGTAAAACGCTATGAAAAACATAAAACAACGAAAGAAGTAAATTCCGCTCATTGCACTACAGGAGCAACGATCAGGAAACTGAATGCCGCCATCACCACTTGACGAAATACAATCCAACAACAAATGATGATTTTTCTCTGCAAACACCTAAAACTTCCACACAAGCATACGATTTAGCTTCAAGTTTTCAATTACAAGCTAAAACCAATTACGATCGCTAAAATCAGTGCAGCACCAGACCAACATTTCCTCTCTTCGTTCAAAAAAGCACTCACCGAAGCACGAGCTGTGCAGTCGAAGTCGCGACGTTCTTAGCGCGCTGCACAAGATGGTCGTGGAAAACGCGCGTCTCTCGTGTTGGTTCATCCAGTGTATTGATGACAGCTTGCGAGAAATCACCAACGCGACCGGCAGCCGCGAGTACAGTCGTTCGCTTTTCCTCATGCTCCGGATTGATCGCCGTAAGGAAATCCGAAAATGCACCACACAACTTCCGAGCTGCGTCCACCAAATCACCTGCAAGGTAAATTTATGGGGTGCTTGCTCATTACAGGTACTTTCGCTACCCTAGAAGCTGATTCGAAGGCCCAAATCTCAGTTTTAACTTTTGCAGGAAGATGCACAGGTTCAACATTATACTTGAAATTAGACAACACTCATCAAAACAATGAATAACTTTGTAGTTCTACAGCATGTGTACCTAATAGTATTCTAAGAGGCAACCAACACTTCTCCTCTACACCTTCCCGCATAAAAATCGATAACCACGCAAAGAATCAAACAAAATGAAGTTCAAAGGCAAATACCAGCACGGCGTTCGTCAGGCATCAACGCGGCAAGCTCTCTTACACCACGACCCATTTCTGGTAGGTTTGAACCGATTGTCGCTATTGCAGTGCCTACCCGCGAGTCAATTTCATCAGGAACTGCCGTCAACTGCACCACCTGTGCTGTCGCTGCTCCCATTTGTGCCAACTGGTCACCAACCTAGAACAACTCCTTCAAATTCTCTCACATAATCTCGAAATCCGGTTGCACCTGAATCAAATGTGGTTTCGGTGGAATCGTGACCGGTCATGTGACCGTTAGCACATTTGATCTAGACAGATAGAAGTTTTAAAAGCCCAGTAAAATCTACCTGAGGATCTAATCCAACTGCCGTCCAAAGGAACTGCAAAGAATCGATGCAAACAACTCAGCGCTTAACGATTCAAACACCAAACAACTACCCCAATTCCCAGTATAGTAAAAACTTGCTCGGTGTTCAAGCGGAGATAACTGGACAGCACTAGAGTCGTAGTAATACACTTTAAATAAACTTTTAAAAACGAACACAACCAACCTTCTGCTTCTCGACTTCAACCTTGGTCTCGACCCATCGTCTCGAGGTGGGGTCGTCAGTGAACCGAGGTAGCTCAATCTGAACTGGTTTCTCCATTTCTTCCTCGGCTCTCTCGACAGCACGCATTGATGCCTCAATTGTACCCACAAGAGCTCGCTGCGCTCTTTCCTGTGAGTCGACCACTCTTGCACGCTGACCCTAAAATATGGCCATTAGGTAGCGTATGCCATGGTCACGCAATCAGTTACACCTGTCATGTTCAGATCTTAATTTGCAACCACATCGTTCAGACTTTCGGAAGCACCTGCGACTCACGCTCAGAAACTGGCTGTAAGTAACATTTTTTTCTGCTAGAAAGTAGAGATCAGTATTAAGCAATGTAGCCAACAGAAAAACATTAGCTCACTGCTTCATAATAAATTAAATAGGCAGATAAGCTGAAAAAGGGGCTCACTCGAGAGATCTGTTGTTGCGAGATCTGCCCACTGACAGCACCAAACTGCGCACCGTTGATGTGGCCGCGCTGTCCTGCACCTGAACCAGGTGTTCTAAGAACGCCGGGAATGGCGACACTTCCTTCCATCGCGAAACCTTCCCCAATTTGACCGTGTGCAACCAATGTTGCACGTGCTGGCGCTACTACATCCTCCAACATCGTCGAACCTTCATCGCCCTACAATCAAATCATAAAATGAAATACATCTACAGTTGAAAGTGATATAGTGAAATGGCCAATACCGCACCTAGCAAAAAACATTCCGGAGAAAAACTTGACGTGAGTGCAAATGAGGCAAGATTAATTTCGACTTCTATCCGAACTTATTATCACGAAGAACAAAATCCAACCTATTTGGATTTCTTTTGCAGAGGCGATGGACTTCCACTGACCTAAATGTAACTCACTCACCTCAATTCCGAGATGATCTCGTGTTCGCTTCTTTTTCAAAATGATATCGATGTATCCGGCGATAAGCTGCGCTATCTTCTCACCATCTGCCGTCTGCACCGAATAATATCCGTCTTGATAGTCACCAAAATCCTACAAGTAAAGCAATACCTTTACACCATCTTTACAAAGGTTCTAAAATAGAAAGATCGATCTAGGTTTTCAGGTAGATCATATGTTTTTATATACTAACAGAAACTTATGAAACGTTGACGCTAGACACGAAAACCGAAGCATATATTTGAAAATGCTAAAACGTCGAACATAATCGCTAAAACCCAGAGCTCTCGTAAAATTTTTACTGCCCCGGGGGGAAGGGAAGGAGGAGAGGGAGGGGGAAGGAGAGGGAGAGAGAGGAAGGATAAAGGAGAATACCGATGTCACATCTTTTACCCAATTGATAAAAAAATGTTGGACAAAGTGACGAATTCAAACAATGCTCTGACGCACAAAATTGGGAAGCCATAAAAAATTTAACACTTAATACAAAACTATTGCAGCCGATGAGAGTTTCAAACATCTGAAATTATGATCGCATTGAAGAAGTATTCATCCTACCATTAGACAACGAATCATTATATAGTATTTTTCGTTTACTCAAAAAATTCTGACCTCAGGAAATTTTATTCAGTCATAAACAATAAAATAATTAACCATGTAAATAATGCATACATCCAGAGCTAAAAAAAAAAAAAAAAAAAAAAAAACAAAACAATTTCTTGCAAGAAAAATAGCATCGTAGCGATAGGATGGAAGCTGACATCTGCGAAAAGACAGAACGAATCCCGACCAAATTCTTTCAAGATTCGAAGAATGCAAAAAAAAAAAAAAAAAAAAAAACCCAGCTTAATACTTACGAGCGTGAAGGTCTTTGGTGATGCAGCCCATCGTCTGACCTGTTCGAGTGGCCACTCTTGCAACACCTCCTTGGTGCGTTCATCGACCCGCATCACACATTCCTTGTTGACACCAAGCAGTCTTGGCACCAGCTTGTTCTTCCCTTTCATCTTCTCCTTGACCACGAAGAATGTCACGCCATAGGTGATAAGCGATCGGCATAAGTGCACGTATTTACTCTTGGCATCTAATTCACTCTTACCTGCCAACTCGCGATATGAATCGATAATTCGTTTCTCGTTATCACGTGACTTTGCGTATTCTTTTGGCAGCAATTCACGAAGACTGCAAAATGCCAATCGTTAGGGAGACATAGGTGACATTATCTGGAAGTTGAACCTTTGTCCTTAATTGTACTCATAAAAGCAGTTGTCAATGACTCAACCATGTAAGAAGTAATGCTACAGGAAAATTCCTTTGAAAAAACCGGAAATGAAAAAAGCGCGTAAAAGATTCAAAGCTAAGAAAAAAGTTAGATTGAACGACACAATACAAAAAAAAAAAAACATTGTGACACCGAATCAAAAGCTTTATTACGCAAAGGTGTGATCTATAATTCATATACCACCCCAGTATGTCTAAATTAAGACGCAAAAAGAATTAAATAAGTGGAACGTGATTCATTCTATTCGAAAATCACAGGTAACTACAAAGAGTATAGCAGCTACTTTACGGGTGAACATAAAGCATAAAGATTGAAAAACAAGTGGAAAATATAACTGAAAATTTGCTGTTCTGTACTTATCTCCGAATGAATAGACAAAATTTTACTCGAGAAAGTTGTTTCTCTGGCGACTCTCTTGAAGATCTCCATACTGAATCTGGCACTGCAAGGCAGCCAGGTCGCATGCCATGTCTCGAGTAACAGGATGATTTCCTTGCAGGACACCCATTTTGCATTGCTCGTAGAGCAAATTCAACTGCACTGGATCGCGACAGTCCACGTTCGTATCGGAAAAGAAGTACTTCCTTCTCAGGATCAGCGTTTCATCGTCACCCACCTGTAATTAGATATTTTCCTTAATTAATGATAGCCATGCCTTATTAAAAGAAGGCAAATAATTTCCTTTCTTCACTTAAACTCGCCCCGCATCTCTAAGCATATCTCGCTAGTAATTTCTAAAAGCAACTAAACGTTTACTACCTTCACAATGCTGCTGCTTTGAGCTATCATAATTACCAGGTGCGCAAAAAAAATCATTGAAGAAAGATCAACAAATCTCCTTAAATGCAATAAATTAAAAAAATATATACTATTTGCGAAACTAAGTATAATCTCTATAATTTTCAGCTATAAGAAATTCTAAAACATGTGTTTAATACTCTCAAAATACTCTCAAAACCGACTATGCAGCAAAAATTTCACAGAAGGAATTACTAAATTCTGTTGCCGAATAAACAAAGTTTGTCAAGTTGTTATTGGCGGAGGTAACAGACGTCTGACTTTAAGTTATATAAACGACATAAAGTTACGCTATCAATGATTAGTCAAGTTGTACTTACAGATTGTTCACGCAGTGTTTTTCCGTGGTCTAGCCAAAGTAGTTCCTCATCGGTGTGCAATTTTGCCCGTAGCTGCTCCATTTTCTTTTCTTTATTCCGACTCAGAGTGCCGAATCCAACCCCTCTCTCTTCACTTTTTCCTCGCTTTTCCTCACGTAGCGTCAATGTCGACTTCCAGTCCTGCTCTAACGGCTGCCGCACCTAAATCGATTCCCTTTTTCACAACAACGGCCAAGTCACAGTATGATTGGCTCCATAACGATGCCTAAAAGAAAAGGCAAAGAAGAGACATGCTGGGACACCTAATCCACAACATGGTCATAACGGGAATACACCAATCTGGGGCACCAACCTCATTACCCTCTTCGAAGAGTGACTCTTCTCGAGAGTTAGTCGCCCAAAAAATCGACCAATAAACAAATTTAATCCTATCAATTAAAATATATTTTACATATATATCTTACCAGCCGAGAGTTGATCTAAGTGTAAATCAATCTGCTCAAAAATAATCATCTATGACGCATAAAGAATCTGCAGATGACAGTTGATGAAATGGACGCAAGGATGGGCAATTCTTACCCTCCTCCCCCCCCCCCCCCCCGTGGGAAGAGAGGAATCCAACGTTAAGGCCACCAGCTTAGTCACAAGCAAATTACATAAAGATCTGGTACATCGGTACAACAACTGCAAATCAGTGTGTGATACCAACTTTTTACTGAAAGCAGTGTTTCGACCTCATTTTTCAATAAATGACCGCATCCTAACCTCAACTCCCAAATAATTTCCCTGTTTTTATTGGGTTATTCCCCTCATTCCTACTCTCCCACTTCATGCAGACTCCTCTCTTAATTAGACTTAACACTGGAGAAACTATTCACGATAAAATATAACCTGATACAACTTGCAAGCTTTGTGGAATGGAGGGGAGGGTGAGAGGGAGTAAGGAGGGCAGATTGTCACAGATTTCATCTCGGCTACCATCGTTTTTCTACATTATTTTTTTCTTTTCCAGATAAAAGTACCGCAATTTGTGATCACTACACTCATCCCTCAACAAGGGGTAAATAAGAGAGGGGAGGGGAGGTAGGGTATGCGGCAGTGAACAACCTCATCATCTATGAATGCAAAACGCACTCACGAAGAGAAAGGAATCCGATTATGCATTGTTAATAACATGAACAAATAATGACTTCAACTCATCGCATCTTAGTAAAGACAACAGAGCAAAACTGACGCAAAGGGGAGAGGAAAGCAGAATATTCTTGTAAGTCATCAACAGAACTGACAGGAGGGGAGGTGGAGGTGGGGGGTGGACGGAGGGGATACAACTGGAAAAACTTTTTGCTAGCAAATCAGCGAAGCGTTCGAGAGTTCTGAAAAATGCGACTGCACACACATTGCAATGTGCGTGGTCTCCAAATGATCGCAGCAGTGAATCGTACAAAGGCCTAAATCCGATAATAACAGAAAGTCGAAATGCCTTCCTTCCGGTCGGAAACTCATTCCTCAATATGAAAAGAAACTTAACTTGATTGGCAAATGGCTAACAAAAAAAAAAACTATAACATCCATATAAAAAAATTTTTCAACGTTTTTCTTGAAATAATTTTAAAGCTTTATTATGATAAGGGGATTTCTCACCGAGGTAAAAACCCGAGCAACAAAAAAAATTTTGCCCACCATCGAGTATTCCTCGTGATTACTGATGCCGATTTTTGAGCAAACGACGAGCATTATCTCACCAACCGGTTGACTCTCGTCTACCATGACAGTCTTCACTGCACCGTCCAACATTCGAACTTTCAGTGCTCGGATCTTCTTCTTATACTCCACCGTATCCTCAAAGAAAAAAGACTACTTGCCTACAAAACTGCTACCATAACAATTCATCGATTCACTTTCTGAGTAATAAGAAGATTGTCACGTGAGCAACATTTCAAAGAAACACCTGCTATTGCATGTAATAAAGGTGTCAGGAAGACCTTTAATTCTTAAATGAAATACGATGGCTCGTTCCCAATCGCTTTCTCCATCCCACTATAGTCGATTCACTAAAACAACAGAGATCATCGAGAAACTACTTAAATAAAAGTAAAGGCAAAATGCCCTCACTATTTCCTTTTAGGGCTTGTTAACTTCTCAGCAAAAAAAATGGCAATTCTCAACCTAAAATGGAGAAAGAGAAACGAATGTCAAACTAAATTATCAATGAAACTACGAAACTAAAAGGCGATTTCCAACAATAGATAAACCAGATCGACAAATGCTGCCATTTTCCAATTGCAAAACTCATCAAAATAACTAACTCATTTTGGGTGAAACTGCTGAGTTGCAACATAAGTTCGTAGTGTCTTTTTTTACGTTTCCTTTTCAAGAATCTCTGGAAAAGAAAGAGGGACTCCCCTTTCGGAGTCTCTCTTAAACCAACTCAAAGCAATATATCAATCTACCAGATATTCTTTTCCATTGTTTCCGAACGTTGCGGCAGTCAGTCAATGGCGCAGCGGTAGAAATCGACTAGTTCCGAGGTAAAAAAAAAAAGATCGGTCAACCAATTTCAAAGCTTTTTGTCGTTATTAAAGCAAACCTAACTCAGCTTCTAGCAAGGTTGACGTTTAAGCTTTTTTGGAACCATAACATAGCTTTATTCGACCCGGCGTTTCTCCTTCGATTGCTTCAGTCGATCCTCCCCC